>JAPCYS010000152.1:0-48958 GCA_028641055.1 Alopecurus myosuroides | reverse complement strand
GCGCGCATGACCAACTGTTCGTTCCTGGAAGTTTTCTCCGGCTACACGGCGCGCACGACGCTCGAGAGATGCACACGGCAGCGACGCGCCTCGAGCAGAGGTCCCCGACCGGATCACAGTACATCATTGATCGGGCCAGATCAGGCTCAGGCGTCTGTGGGGACAGCCTGCTACTAGGCCGACTTCAGCGACCGTTAACAAATGGATAGCTTTTTCGGTCTCCACGAGCGTTGAAATTGGAACGCGGATGAGTATCGATCCATCCGGCGAGCTACCTGCAGTTAAGTCCGCAACAGTGCCTGCGCTGCATGCGGATGGGCACGGCGGAGATGCCTAGCTTGCCGCGGTACGGACAGGCACACACGACACGTTTGCATGCGCATGAACGTGTCAATTTTGTCCGGATATATACCATGTCAAGAATATAATGTATTGCCTAACCCTTTCCATCAGTTCGGACTTTTTGGAATAATTGGCTACTGCGGTAATTCAATTTGGTATCAGAGCCAGAGGTCTCGAGTTTAAATTCTGGCCAACGCAATATTTAATTAAATACATGCGGACACCCCAAAATCCACGCGCTACACGCGTGAAGTCAAAATCCACGTTCTAGACTCGTGGAGAAAAAAAAAGTCCACCGGCCTAGACGTGAGAGGGAGTGTCAAGAATATAATGTATTACCTAGCCTTATCCATCAGTTCGGACTTTTGGGATAATTAGCCAGTGCGTTAATTCAATTTATCATGCATGTTTGCCGAACGCAAGGAAACGACGATCGACAGTGAAACAGGCAGAAGGCTAATGCTAAGGGCATCTCCAGCCGTTGCGCCCTCCCAGGGCCCAAAACGCCGCCGTTTTGGGGCCGCCGCGGCGCTAAACGGCGCTATTCTGGAACCTGGGGGGGCGCGTTTCCCAGTCGCGTCCCGAGCCCAAGAACCGGGCCAAACAAACGCAGTTGAAAAACTAGTCGAAATTTTATTGAAATTTGAAACTTCGTACATATTTGGCGCGAATTTAAACTTAGTACGAAAAATTTAAACTAAATCTAACTACTTCAATCCGAGGCTGGCGGCGATCGCCTGGCTGTAGTCGCCGCCGTCGTCGTCGTCGTCGCTGGGGGGGGTCGCCGGGGCGCCTGCTTCCACCCTGTCCCTCGTCGCCGCCGCCGCAATCCCACCTGCTCACCTCGAGCGCCTGCTGGATCACGCCATCGTCGTCGGAGTCCTCGTCGAGAATGATGTAGACATTCTCCTTCGGCGGCGGTGGGGGAGGGACGCGGAGGATGTGCTGGAGGACCTCGTCGAGGGTCCTGCCAGGGGCGCTCCACCAGCGGCGCCGCCCGTGCGAGTTGAAACGGCCCTCGACAGGGCCGTTGTCGTTCAGGGACTCCAGCTCCCGGGTGCGGCGCGTCGTCAGACGCTCCCACCAGAACTGATCCACGCCGGTGAGCGGATAGTTCTCTGGGTTCTGCATTCCGGCGCGCATCTCGTGGATGGCGCGGCGGAATTCTGGGTCGGAGTTGGGAAGGGGAGGGACGGGGACACCGCCGGCGCTGAGCGCCCAGCGGCTCGCCCCCGCGGCGGAGCTAGGGAGGCGCACGTCCGGCGGGCAAGGATAGCCCGCGCAGTACAGCGCCATCGCCTGGGCCCGGCGCAGGTTGTGGCGTGGGAACCCGTTCGCCGCCGCTCCGTCAGGTCGAAGGAAGAGAAGGGGGGGAGAGCTCGCCGGTGTGAGAAGAATGGGGGGCGAGGCACACGGCGGGGGGTTTTTATAGCGCGGCGAGCGGCCGGGCATTTACTGCGCGCGCCCGTCCCCTCGCTGCCGCCCGCCACGCCATTACGCCGGCAGCCTTTGGGCGGGCGCATGCACTGGGCGGCCGCCACGCCATAAACGCCGGCAGCCTTTGACCGCGCGGAAGCCGAGAAGACGATCACGGGCGTTTCTGTTCCCGCGCTTTCTCGTCGCGTCGCTGACCGAGCTGGCCCACGCGCGCAGCCGCGCAGTTTCGCCCCCCCAGGCCGAACCCAGCGGGCTGGGTTTGGCCTGGGTGCCACGACGCTATTTAGCGCCGAAACGGCGCTATTTGGGCTGCTGGGGGGCCGAGTGGTGAAGAAGCGGCGCTTTTCGTCGCTTCCGCCGCAAAAAAAACCCCCTGGGGGGACGGCTGGAGATGCCCTAAGCTTCTCCAAGTCTTCAATCATGGCAGGTCAACCTTGCGTTGCAAGTCCTCGTCTGCCCGACTCACGGCGGCTGGCATCCCTAGGCCGGCGCGCCTAAATTATTTAGGTCCGCCCTGACCAGCCGGCATTCTGCCCGTCAGCTTCAGAAGAATCAGCGGCATGCATGAGTGTATCATGGCGCAACAGTTGGTCTTGTCAATCTCCCCGCTCCCAACATAATCATGTGACACAGCTAGCTAATTCCGCCTAGGTGGTCACAGAGTTTTTTTTTTGACAGGATGGTCACAGAGATCATGTCAAGTGCGCAAGTGTGGCATCACTTCTTCTGAACAAGAATAAAACGGCACCGCAACGTCATCTCTAGCTATATATCTACAGTAGTTTCATGCTTCTTGGTTACTACGGCTGGTGCCAACCGGGGCGAGGAGGCGGGGCGGTAGGGCTCTTACCGCCCGGTTTGGGGCGAGAGGAGGCGACAAGGCGGGGCGAGAGGAGCCGACGGGCGCTTGGTGGCTCGCCCGGCGACACGGCGCTGTCGCCCGGCTTCCCGCCCGTGTAGGCGGGGCGGTAGCGGCGGCCCGGGGCGAGAGGGGGGGGGGGGCGAGAGGACGAGAGGGGTGGGCGGGGCGTTGGCCGGCCCGGGCGAGAGGGGGGGGGGGCGAGAGCAGGTATCCGTTGGGGGGCAACGACTAGCTGACGTGGCGCCCCCCTATTGGTCCACGTCAGCTAGCCGTTAGGGGTTACCATTGCTGTCAAAAAAATCAGAAAAAAAATTCGAAAAATTTGAAATTTTCAGCTGATCCCTCCTATAAATACCCCCTCATATGCTGCATCATTCCACCAACTTCATCCTCTCTACTCTTCATTTCCACCCTCTCGACGCCATGTCTTCGTCAAGCAGCAGCGATTCGAGCGAGGGACTGGAGGGTGAGATGATGGCCGCAATGCAGGCGGCAATGGAGGCCGAGTACGAGGCGGCGCTCCAAGCGGTGCCAAGACCGCCGCGGCGCCGTCGACAGTTCATCAGGCGTGATCGTGTTGGCGCCGCCGAGCGGCTCTAAGACGACTACTTCGCCCCCAACTGCGCTTATCCTCCGAGCTTCTTCCGGCAAAGGTATCGGATGAGGCGATCCCTTTTTCTACGCATTGTGGATAGATTGGGTGAATACTCTCCGGCTTTCACCCAAAGATATGATGCTCTGAACCGTGCGGGTTTTTCTCCGCTACAAAAGTGTACTACGGCGTTGCGTCTGTTAGCTTATGGATCCGGTGCTGATACGATAGATGAGTGGCTTAAGTTAGCTAGACAAACTTCGTCAGACTGTCTAGATGAATTCTGTGAGGGCATCATCGACTGTTACGGGGAAGAGTTTTGCCGTCGACCTAACGTCGCGGATACTCAGCGTCTGTTAGCGAAAGCCGAGGAGCGCGGCTTTCCGGGAATGCTAGGGAGCATAGATTGCATGCATTGGCAGTGGAGGAACTGCCCAGTTGCGCATGCCGGTCAGTTCACAAGGGGAGACATCAAACACCCTACCATAATCTTAGAAGCCGTTGCGTCGTATGATCGTTGGATCTGGCATGCTTTTTTTGGAGTCGCCGGGTCCAACAACGACATCAATGTGCTCAATCAGTCGCCATTGTTCACGGATGTGCTTAGGAGAAGCACCCATAGTGAACTTCACGGTGAATGGACACCAGTACAACTGGGGTTACTACCTTGCCGACGGCATCTACCCCTCCTGGCCGGTGTTCATGAAGGGTGTTACTCTTCCAAAAAGTGACAAGCAACGTGTCTTCACTGCTGCTCAATCGTGTTGGCGCAAAGATGTGGAGTGTGCA
Source organism: Alopecurus myosuroides (assembly GCA_028641055.1). Taxonomy (NCBI): domain Eukaryota; kingdom Viridiplantae; phylum Streptophyta; class Magnoliopsida; order Poales; family Poaceae; genus Alopecurus; species Alopecurus myosuroides. The sequence continues at coordinate 44,936 of JAPCYS010000152.1, read as the reverse complement.
TTTGGAGTGTTGAAGTCTAGGTTCAACATTTTAGCAGTTCGCGGACGCTCCTACTCCATGCGCACTCTTGGGTTGATCGTGCGTGCATGTGTCATTCTGCACAACATGATCATCGACGATGAGCGTGGTACCAATTTGGAGAACAGCTATGAGACAGTTGCGAGCAACGTCGGCCCTCCAATACATACCAATGCACCACCAAGCCTAGCAGCAAGGATTCAGATGGACAACGAAATGCAGGACTCGCCGATGTATACACAGCTCCAGCAGGATTTGATTGAGCATGTGTGGGCCCATCAAAACTAGATTACATAATTTTCTCATTTTTTATGTAATTTTTATTTATTATTATGTAATCGGTACAATTTTAGTTGAATAAAATAATTTCTTCTATTATTTGCAACGTTTTTAATCTTCAAAATATGTGTTGACGTGGAGGAGAGAGAAAAGTTGATGTGGCAGAGAGAGAAGCTTATAGCCCGGGCTATAGCCCGTGCACTGGCACCGTGCCGTGAGAGTGCCGTGAGAGTGGCGTGAGAGTGGTGAAAAAATGTGACGTGGCGGGGCTATAGCCCGTGATAGTGCGTGGTGCATTGGCACCAGCCTACCACTGGCTACTAGTACACGGCGAGCTACCTACCGATCGACTTGAATTTTCCGAGGCCCGGCCGTAGCCATGCGGAGATATTTTTTCCTGCCTAACAAGTCCAACCCTTTCGTCCGAAGAAACGATGCATTTGGTGCCTATTTCGTCTTTGTTGTAGCGCATCAGGTGCCAGACGGCCGGTGGGAGTTCAGAGATCTCAAGTAACATGAACAGAGGAGCCCCCTCTCTCGCCCACCGCTTAGGTTTTGAGAGTCAGCCGCCGTTTCTTCCTGCCGCCCCTCTCCTTGGATCTCTCCGGTGGGGATTCCGACCGGCGAGTCGATGGAGTTGGTGGTTGGCTTGTAGATATTAGTTTTTGTTCTTGTTTTAGTTTTCGAGTTGCTCGAGATGAGGTGGTTTGGAGTAGGCCGTCGAATCCCATCGGCCGGATTCGTCGCTTCCTTGCTCTGATTTCGGTTGCAGGGTGGCTCTGGTGGCAAGGGCTGCTTCTTCTGCTGGAGTTGGGGTGGGGCATCTCGTCTAATAAGGCCGTCTTCCCTCTCCTTTCGAGCCTTCATCTTTGGGCGTCATGGCGCGATGCTCTGGGATGGTGGTGGGATGGTGCCTGCAGGCTTCCAAGGTGGAAGACGATGGGGGTTCATCTTGCTGCGAGCTCTTCTAATAAGCGCAGGTTCGTTGAGCAGCTCAGATTCGTCACCGAGCATCTCCTGTTTCTCGTCTTGGCCGGCCGTGGAGGCGAGGGAGAGGAGTGGAGGTGGGTGCTTGCTGATGGTCTGTGTTGCTGGGTTGCTGATTCTGCTGTGTTCTCGGCGATTTCCAAGCTGGAGCGACATGCCGCCGCAGCTATTCTCGGTCACCGGAGGAGTGACCTCGCCGAGCTTGAGCGTGGCTTTAGCTCAAGCATGTTCTTCCTCCTTTGCTGGAGGATCTTCGTCTGCCTCGGTGTAGCTCCAAGTGCGGTGTTCGAGCCAAGTAGTTTCGTCCCCGGTCTCGTCGCCGGCCGCTGCGCCTCGAGGCAGTTCTTCGACGGAGGAGCCCCTGGATGCGATGGCTTTCTTGCGCCTGTCGGTAGGGGGTTCGGTGTTAATTTCCGGGGCCTGGATGTAATTTCTTTTTCTTTGGGGTCATGCTTGTAACTCCGTTGACTTAATGCAGAATCTGGGTCCTTCGAGGCCCGCCCTTTGTTCAAAAAAACATGAACAGAGGCAGTTTAAATAATAGCTAGGACACTGAGACGTGGGACCAGGTATGCGGACCAATAATACAGTTGTGCGAGAATACAACATGTTTATGTTTAAGTTTATGCTTCTAGAAATAGCATATGTAGATTAAGTAAGCTAGCTAGAGACTGCAGCGAATGGTAATCTGCTAGTACTAGTATTCCCGAAGAAAAAGAGAAGAAAAATGACACTTAGGACGTGTTTGGTTGGGGCACCGCTAACGCAAACGGTAACGTAATGAGATTGCACCTTATTACCGCTGTAATGATAAAATTCGTCATTATGTTTGGTTGGCTCGGGTAATGGTAACACAAACAACGCATCTAATCTATCTATACTTCTTATAAAGTAAAACCCCACTAAGATGCATTTATGATTTTTCTATCTCAACATGCAAGCTATCCACATCACCCACCATTTTAGCAAATCAATTAGCCATGTCATCTCTACTAATAATTGTGATATTACATATTTTTAGCGGCCGGGCATGGCGGCGCGGGGCGCGGGCGGCGCGCGGCGTGTGGCCAGCTGGGCCGAGGCGAGGAGCGGCGCGGCTCGGTGGCGTGGTCGGCCGGGGTGACCGGCGCGGGCGGCCGTACGGGCCACGACGGGGACAGGCGCGCCGGCCAGCTCGGCGCGGCGGCCATGGTGCAGCTCGTTGCTACGGCCACGGCGCGGACGGGCGCGGCTGCCATGCCGGAGGCGTCGCGGGGACGGCGGCTCCAGCCATGAATAGGCTCACGAACGTTCGGAGAGAAAACAAAAAAAACGAAAATAATCCTCATGTTCATCTTCAGATTCATCAGAAATTTTGACGGCGCGTTGTACATCCAGTGCAATCGCGGCGGTACCGTGACCAGCGGGAACACGATCTGTACCGTCTCTCCACAGTGTAGTCAACAAATTTCTCGTGATCCGGGGATATCGACATTGGCCGGCGACAGCGTGTCAGCTCGATCCCCGGGAGAGAAATCCACACTATAGATGCAATCCAAAAATACGCAAAAAGCAAAAAATGGAAAAAAAAATTGCGAGACGATTCTATTTTTGCGATCAGACCTGAGTTATACCTGCGCGATTTTTGCAGAAAGACTGCTCGGTGTAGACTCGACGGAGGCTCGACGGAGAGACACATGCTGATAAGGTGTTACACAACCCCTGCCGGCTAGCCGGTCCCGAGGGTGTGCGACGGCGGCGATGTAGACGAACAACACACGAACAGGAAATAAAGTAGACATAGGGTGTGGGCACAAGAAATCTTTATTACTTTTCTCTTCTCTGTTCTAGACTACGTACAGTGGCTCAATATATAAAGGGTGATGGAGAGGGGATAACACACAAACGTACGTACAAAGTGGGGATAGCCTTTGGCCTGGTTGGATTGGGCAAAGCCCACCGAGTGGGCTGCCACCAACGGCCCAAGTTTCCCAACAGATCCCACATACTTCTATAACTACCATCGATTCTTTTAGGCTTTTTTTGAATTACGGGATTATAAAACAAAGGAATTGAGAAAACGCAGAAATTTGACTGGAATGTAGGTGCAAAATATAAGATCACAAAACAGAGGAAAACTATGAACATAGTCATTTGGATGGAACTACAATAATTTGCCTCGATCCTACGCGAATGAGTGGAAAAAGAGGTTAGAGTAGATGTTGAAATTCCTATATAATTGAGGTGTAGAAATACAATGCATAAGAATTTTGTAGATATGATTCCTTTTGATCCAAAGACATTGTTTAGAAATGCTTTAATCCAAAGAGGGCCTTACCTAGTTTATCAGTAATCACGGATGATGCGCCATCGAATATATGTCCGCAGCATCTCGATCAGCGTCCGACTGCCATCTCTCTGCAGGTGTGCAACGCAATGTCTGTCCAGATGACGATCGTATCACCGGAAAGGGCACACCTTCGTGGCGAGATTACGTCTTTTAAGTGACTGCTTACTCATCCATGGGTTGTTCCATGTCACCGGATAAAATCGATTTGTATATCCAGCAGTATTATTTTCACATATGTGCACGTGGGAGCGTACGCACGGAAGCACTAACCCCGTTGTTAATTAGAGACTCAGACATAATAAATACGGGTGGTTTATTCAACCGATCTAGTAGCACTTTACGTCATACGCACTAGCTAGCAAATTTGTTTTCGAAATTAAAGGACCTTCTTGTTCCATTGATATTATCGATATATGCGGCTGATACGGCCAAGATCAAGAGACATGATGGGTTAGGGCTTTCTTTTAGACAGCGGCAGGTCGATGACGATCATGAGGTCGCTAATTAACACTGATCTCCTTTTCGAGGCAATCTTGGACCGACGGGGACGGATGCTTCTATAGCTATGTTGTCCAAGCATGATTCGTTCATCTTTCATTTTGTGCTACTATTGGATTTTATTCTGAATTTGCTACTTTTAAGTTGATGCTGAAAAATGTACGATTTCAATAATTAAGATGTATAAAAGGGTTGAAAAGATTTTATTTGACGCGATGAATATCAACCGGTGACAAACTATCTACTATGTCGATTGAGATGTTCTTGGTGCACGAGTGACTAGTAACTCACACGTTTATGATTTTTTTTAGTTTTGAGCACCAAATTACCTAGATATGTGGTAACTAACATTGATAATTTTGGGTATCTTCTTATTTTCTATCTCGTAATCTAGTGGATAAATTCCACGCATGCATATGTATGATATCTTCACCGCTCGTTCTTTTTAAGTTATTGTTCTTATCTTTGTGAAAATAGTACTATTGGTCAGCAAAATTAACATGTTAATCCCATAACATAAGGATATACAAGAAGTTTTCAAATAAGCTTGGTTAGTCCATGACATAATCTACACACATGGTGTGTGTGTAACTAGCTTGATGATGTCGCGGTCACCATACATCACTACTGCTCTACTTGATCAAAGGTACATTAACTCTAGCATCTTATGCACCGTAATAATGCATGCCTACTAGTGAATATGCCCTTTTAGTTAGTAACAATATCCCCCCCCCCCCCCCCCCGTCCTTCCATCGCCTCCTCTAGGTGACCGGGGGTCGAAACAACGTTGTGTCCTCTCTATAGTTTTGTCTGACGACATGTAACGAGCCCGTGTTTGTCGGCGTCTTCTTCCTCCCTTCAGTTTTCCTTCAGACCCTAGGAGAAGATGATCCTTTGATGTGCCTTTCCTCTCGGATGTTTCCACGATATGTTGGTTTTCACTATTGTTGTACCTTTTGCTTGTAGTGAGATGGGAGGGGCGGATGGCCCAGGCGAAATCCTTGGCTGATGTGGTCTCTGGTGCCAATGACGATGACCCCACGGTTGTCGTTGCCCTTTTTGGAGGCGTCGTTGAGGAGCCTTTGTGTTTCTTCCATTCTTGGTCTTGTGTATCTAGGTGAAAATCTTGCTCCTCTTAGGACGGGCAACAACGTCATTTATGTGGCGTTACCTCCTTATAGGTGTCTCTTTAGATCCTTCATCCTCGTCGATTCCCCTTGTTATGCACTCCTGATGGTTTATGTCTATTGTTGGTTAGAGCTCGAGAAGACGACGTCATGGTAATCCCAATGAAGGCAGGTGGCTTGATCCGGCAGCTTCTTTTTCAGATGGATGAGGATGAAGGTCTCAAGACTAGGGCAATAAATTTCATTTTCTGTCATTCTTGGTCATCCTCTTTGTTGTTTACAAGTTGTTTTTCTCTTTTGTGCTTCATTAGTAAGCTGGTATTTTTGGGTGTCGATGTACTAGTGGAAGCTCGATGTACTTGTACTACCTTGCGTTGCTTTATTAATTTAAAGTTGTGCTCTTTGAGCCTTCTATCTAAAAAAGTTACTACCGCCGATTCGGATTAAGTGTCGTGGAAGTAGTACTAACCTAGCACAAATTCGTATACAACTCCCGACATTAATTGTGGATCGGAGTGAGTAGTAATAGTCGGTTTTGTTATCTTGTGCACTGGGGAACTCGTCTAGCTAGCCAAGGCACATGTTAGTCTAGGAAAGACGTAGGTTAGTAAGTTTGACTAGGGCAGATCCGCTCGGGCTGCTGCAACACGTACTCGTCTTAGCTGGGAATGCATTTGGATAGATGGAAATCAACCAGGGCAGTTCACAGCACGTATGATATAGCCACCCCTGGTCAACAACAAACCTAAGACTTTGTTCACTCGAGCCCCAAAGCTCTTTCCCGTCCAGACCGGCCTCGAACCCGTCCAGTCGTGCCCCCTAATGGGCCTTCCCGTTTGGACACGCCCAAGTTCCCGTCCGGAAAACCAGGCTGATCCCGCGCCCTAGGGGTTTCCGTGGGGGCTCCGGACGACTCACTCGGCCCCGTGGGCCCGCCCCGTCAGCGACACGAAGCGGAAAAAAACCCTTCCCAACCACGACGCCCCCATTCCTGCCATTTCCTTCCCGTCGCCTCCTCTTCCCGCCCCCTTTCCCCCACCGCCGTCGCCATGCCTCTGAAAGGGGCGTCGAAAGGGCCACCAATGCCGCCGTCGAAGAGCGCGAAGACCGACACGCTCGGCGTCAAGGGCCGTGTGCTACAGCCCACGCCTCCCCAAGAAGCGGCCGGGGGGCATGCCTGACGTCGCTTGGGCTGCCGACCAACACCAGCGTGATGTCTGCACGAAAGAGCGCCGGCTGCGGCGCGAGAAGAAGGGTGCCGAGTTCGTCGGCAATGGCTCGAGAGAGAGACAAATTTTGCATGTATTTTTCATTCGTTTAGTTTGGTCTATCTTTCCGAGAAAATTTTGTCGAACGTTCAGCTTGGAAACACCAGGTAACTACCAGCCTTACGTGAGTACGCAGATGAGTGCGTCAAGATTGAAGTTGATCCTCACAAGTTTAATTTTCCCCACTTGTATTTTGTATAGTAGCAGTAGATCTCTTGACTGACCTCGGACGCTGTTTGACGCTAAGTCCGGGTAGAGTATATACAGAGAACTTAAAAAACATATATCATCAGCCAGTATGGCATGCATGGTAAGACCATTTCAACCCTCCCACTCCTGAAGATCAAGGTACCGGCCCACCGGCGATTCACCACGTGGTCGATGAGGTAGCATGTCCTGGAAGTCGCAGCTCCGCATACACATATCCCAGTGGCAATACTAGCAGTAGTGTGGATCGAGCCCAGCAGGTTCGTTCAGTCCGCTCGGCGTCTGAACGAAGAGAGCATACACACGCGCCGCCGACAGAACACGTACTGAACATACATGCACATGCAGCGAATGAGCTGGCGCGGCGTGGCTCTCCCGGTGGCAGGTCTTGATAAGCAGAGGCCGGCCTGACAGATTCCCCACCGAATTCACCCATCCGTACCCTGAATCGTTGTGAGGTGGTACTACTAGTAATTAAGCTGTTCTAATTGCTCGTGCCGGACAGATTTCAAAACAGATCCGGTGTTTTTTTATAAAGAGAAGTATATTAATATCGCGAAGATACGAATTACACCCGGCAACGCAATAACCATAGTCATTATGGATGCACACAACCGAAAGACAAGAAGAAGTAAAAAAAAAAACGTCCTGCTACAGAGTTAAAGTCCTTGTAGTAGCCGCACAACCATCACCTAAACAACAGCTCATGTCCATCTCTTCGAAAACATCGTATCCAAGAAGAACGGTGCCAGACACAACCAATTAAGGCCAGACTTTGGGTTTTCACCCTGAAGATAATCCTCGCTCTCAAAACAACGGCTCCAAGAAGACCACTGCCATACACAACCAATTAAGGTCAGACCTTGGGTTTTATCCTGAAAGGTAGGACTTTGGACTTCACGCATGCTGTTGCCCCCTCTTACATACCGCTGCCACGAATCTTGTAACTCCAAGACAGATCCTAATCGATGCAAAGACTCCGAACACCGTTGCTAGTCTTCCAATCTCACCTTCGATGACTGAGCATTGTGACCGAATTCCACTGATCCAGCAATCTCCAGGCGTCGCCCATAGGAGTTCGCCGGCGGAGCCTTTTGGTCGGCACCCCGGCTTGGTCAAAGAGAACCTACATCAGGATTTTCATCTTCGCACGATGGGAAACCCAAGGACCGCCTCCTTTATTCTGATATCTCGCAGCCCGGACGCTGCGAAACGACTCCCAGCAGAGACGCGGTTGCGGGAGGAGAAAGTGCACGGAGCACCCTGGCTAAGCCTCACCGGCCCGAATCTGAGCCAAAGGCCAGATCGGCCAAGAGGCCCAACCCACCATCGGCCCACCCTGGGTCAAGCCCAAGACAGGCCAGATCGGGCTCCTGTCTTCGGCGTCCGCCGCCGCCGGTAGCCCTACCGCCGCCTCCCGTCGCTAGGACTGAAGAGGACGCGCTGCCCGGGAGCCAGGCCGGCGGCGCCGCCGCCACCTTGCGCCACCGAAACCGCCGCCGCCGTCCTATCCCAGCGCCGCCGCCGGGGCGCCCACCATCCCCACCAGCCGCCTGCCAGTGGGGTGCCGCCACTACCGCCAACCGGTGACGGCTGCAGCCACGGATCCGCGAGGAAGGAGGGGAGGTGGGCTAGGGTTTCGAGGGACTCCGGAGTCGCCCGAGAGGAGGCGACCCGCGAGCCAGATGTGTTTCTGGCCAGACCAACAGATCCAGTGTTAGATTTAAGTGTCTAACAGAGGCCGGCCTGACAGATATCTGTTTTGAAATTTGTTCTAATTTTAAAAATATTCAAATAAAAATGGCCAGTTTCAAAACTGCTGACACTTAAATCTTTTTAAAATTGAAAATTATTCAAAATAAAAAATCGTTCGGATTTAAAAAAAATCAAATTTGAAATTTGTTAAAAAATGAGAATTGTTCAAAATAAAAAAAGCATTTAGATTCGGCCTTTTCTGTTCATCGGTATTTTCTGTTCACGGGCAAATTTCATGTCACCGACATTCTCGGCTATTATTAGTTGGTTCACATGCATTTTTTTTGTTCACTATTATTTTTGGTTCAATGTTATTTTGAACTCACTTGTATTTTTGGTTCACATGCATTTTTTTGTTCACAATTTTATTTTTGGTTCAACTTTATTTTTAGCTCACTTGTATTTTCGGTTCACATGCATTTTTTGGTCGCTATTATTTTCGGTTCACCGATATTTTCTATTCATCGGTCATTTTGGGTTTACTATTATTTTTGGATTCACATACAATTTTAGTTCGCTATTAGTTTTTGTTCATCGACACTTTATATTCAACGGCATTTTCTGTTCATCGCCATTTTCGGTTCACTATAATTTTTTGGTTCACATACATTTTTAGTTCACTATTATTTTTGGACCACGTGTGTATTCTGTTCACCGACAATTTTGGTTTACGGTTATTTTTTGTTCACCCGACTTTTATTTCCTTTTCGCCTTTGTTAATTTTTTCGGTTTATTATTATTACGTGATACCCTAATTTTATTCATTAGTTATTTGTTTAATTTTATTTTGCTTCCGCTAACCCCCCGGCCTTATCTTTATTATCACTACCAAGACTTCTCGACTTTTTATCTACGCGTATGAAGTGTTCTTAGATTTTTTTTTTCTACAATGAAAATTTTCCAGCTAGACCGTGATACAAATTTTGTTTACATTTGAATTTGGTTCTATGTTTTAAGAACCATTCATTTTTTAAAGCAAAAAATATATATAAAAAAGACATAAGAGGAGACAAGAAACGCGCGCGAGCTACCTGGGCGAGCTGCGTAAGTGCGAGCAGTTGGGCCAGTTTTCTAGGCCCATATAGAAGGAGGTCACGCACTCGTGCGGGCGAGTCCGTTCCCCGACTCTCTACAAGCGAGGTATTTTTTTTAACAGAGGGTACCCCAAAGGGTCCGCAATCACTTTATTTGATAAGAACATATTACAACATTGTGATTACAATTGTCATCCTAAGAAAGTAGCACTAGTATAGAAAGGGTCATCTGTGGTGCACCAAATATGGATTCTGTGGCGCACCTAGGGGCCACAGGGGTGCGCCACAGAATTCACGCCACTAAATTTTTTTTCTGTGGCGCAACCTGGCCGTGCGCCATAGAAATGTCAATTCTGTGGCGCACCTCAGAAGCGCGCCACAGAAATTTGCAATTCTGTGGCGCACCAAGTAGGGGTGCGCCACAGATTTTTTTTGAATTTCAAAAAAAAAGCGGCCAGATCTAGATCTAGATCTAGCCGTGGAATTTCGACGAAATTTCTCCGGAGCTCGTCGGATGTCGTTGAGACCGTGGCCTTAGGTGGCTTGGTCGGTGGTGGGTGGAGGATGGGGGTCACCGGAGTTGGTGGAGGAGGAGAAGCTCGCCGGAGGTGGTGGTGGAGAAGGAGGAGGAGGAGCTCGCCGGAGGTGGTGTTGGAGGAGAAGGAGGAGCTCGCCGGAGGTGGTGGTGGGGGAGGTCACCGGAGTTGGTGGAGGAGGAGAAGCTCGTCGGAGGTGGTGGTGGTGGAGGAGGAGGAGGAGGTCACCGGTGTTGGTGGTGGAGGAGGAGCTCGCCGGAGGTGGTGGTGGAGGAGGAGGACGAGAGGTGGTGGTGGAGTAGGAGGAGAAGGAGAGGTGGTGGTGGAGTAGGAGGTGGAGGAGAGAAGTGGAGAGGTAGAGGAGAGAAGTGGAGATGAAGTGGAGGATAAGTGGGAGAAAGAAGAGGGAGAAAAGAAGGATTAGTGGGCATGATTCAATTTTCGAGTCATGCCCAACAATTCTATGGCGCACCAAGTGTAGGGGTGCGCCACAATTTTTTTTTCTATTTTTTTATTTTCTAGTCAAAAATCTTTAAAGGGCCATAACTTTTTTTCCTTTTGGAATTTGACGATTCTAAAAAAATCTCACAGGCCGAAGTTGGGTTCCTTTTTCTCTCTAGTTTTTTTTGATATCTTGATCATTTTTTCGACATCGTATGCAAAAGTTATGCCCATTTTACTTTTTTTAACGAACTTTTGCTCAGAAAGTCGAAATTCATATTTCAACATTTGATAAAAAAAGTAGACCTTAAACTCTCTGTGCATCTATAAGGGATTTATTTTTTGATACTTTTTAGACCTCCAACCCTCTCGTGAAAAACTAGAAATGGCCTTCCCCGGGGGGGGGGGGTGGAGTTCCAGCATGGACAGAAATTTTGGGGATGGGAATTCTGTGGCGCACTAACTCACCATGCGCCACAGAATATGAGTGGGGCAATGATTGGGTTGGGCCCCAGCATATTTCTGTGGCGCACCCCTATACCGTGCGCCACAGAATTCCTCTTTTCTGTGGCGCACCTCTGTCCCGTGCGCCACAGAAGTCCTCTTTTCTGTGGCGCATTCCTCCCGTGCACCACAAAAATAAATTTCTATGGCGCATGGCTGCTTGGTGTGCCACAGAAGCTGTTCCATAGAAAGGCACTTCTCTACTAGTGTAGTATGTCTAGACAGATACATCTCAGATGAACTATGGGAGAAACATGACAACTATGCCGAAAAGCACAACATGATCCTATCAGGAGGTCCGTCGAGTACTCAGACACAACAAACCTGCAATTGTACTCTTCAAGAGGCTTAAGCACCCTGACCAACCGTAGAGTCAGCGGCTCAACCAGCAATTGCATTGGCAGGGGATTATGAGGTAGTGAACTGAGCTGTAAATCTCGAGGATGCATCACCGAGCTCAGATCAGGAGGTTCCTTGCCGTTGAACTTGAGAAACCGCAGCAGAGACGTTCTCATCCGTCTTCGGCATGTCCCAGACAGCAAGGAGACATACTTGGCATGCCCAATAGTTGACAAAAGAATCGATGCATGGCATGTAGGCATATGAAACTAGAACTCGCGGGATGAATTTGGACGCCACCAACAAATTTTTGGAAGAAGCATTTGCATCCACCAAGAGCCTATAATATGTTCTTTGTGCTGTAAAAATTATCTCCTGTAGAGCACATCAGCGCAACAAACAAGGAAAGTTCCTCCACCGCACGGATCCCTGACTTGGACATCTGCACATATATTTCATCTTCCTCCAAGCCCACAAGGAAAAAGCAAGCACTGCCGGTGGGATTCAAATAAACAACCGAGGAAGATCTCATCTGACGCACTGCAAGAGCAGCAGCAGAACCCAGCTCCCTCACTTCAGCCGAAAGATCAACCCATCGCCAGATCCAAGCACCACCATCTCGATGGCCAGCCCAAAATAACGACGAATCCACTCCGGCCAAAGCCTCGAAACCAACAAGGACTCCCAGATGTGAAGCCCTCGTCTCGAGCTTATTTAGAGGAGGAGCACTGGAATCTTCACCCGCCGCCATCGGCTTCGACCTCCAGAGCGCTACGGAGAGGCAAGGCAGCACCACCGGTGAGCTAGTACCGCCCGGGAGTGCCAGCCACCAAGACCTCCACGGCATAGTGCCAGACACCACATACGAAACAAAACAACTATGAACTAAAATCTAAACCTACTATGCACAAGCGGCGCACCGAGCACCTCGCCCATCTCTTCCCCATCCGGCGGCGCCGGCGGCGGAGATACGGGATCGGCCGGGCCCGAGAAAGAAACCCTCTTTGTCGCCTCCTTATCCGCTTTTCTCTACTGCAGCACAAACGGGGGGGGGGGGGGGGGGGGGGTAAAACGCAGCTTACAAGAGATGTATAAGGGATCCCATAAACCGCTACTGCTAGCCCGACTTCGGCGAGGTCTGACAAAACGTACAACATTTCTCCGGCCTTCTGCACGTTTGAAGATCGGATTTCAAGCAGAGAAAAAGAAAAGGAGATACGATTCAGAAATGGGCTGTACTCTAAAAGCTCATGTGTACCAAGGGCGAGTCTCCTAATCACCTTGGATCGATGCAGCATAAAAACTACAAGTACAACAAAATGCGTGTCAACTGTGCAACCGTGTGTACATCGGTCACAACAGTCAACGTGTATCGTAACGCATGCAGCAATTCGTCTCTTCAATTTCCTGCTACCAACATAATCGTGTAACATGGCTAGATAATTCACCGTCTTCTGTAGTGGCACCACTTCTTCTTCCTCTCTACAAGGATTAAACTGACATCTCTACTATATACAGTAGTTTCATGCGTCTTGGTTACTGGTACCGGCTAGTACACCAGCTAGATGTCGATCTTTCGACGAAGTGATCTGGGAGCCATATTTTGACGAATTTTCCGAGCCCTGTAGCCGTAGCCATCCGGAGATATTCCTACCAAACAAGTCCAACCCTTTTTTCCAAAGCAAGCAACAATGCATGCGCTGCCTAGCTATTTTCTCTTTGTTGTGGGCTGTTGTTCCGTGCTGGTTCTGCAAGCTAGCATCAGGTGCCAGGCAGTGGAGTTCAGACATCTCAAGTAACCTGAACAGCGAACAGTCTAAAATAGCATATGTTTCTGTTTTAAGTTTATGCTTCTAGAAATAGCATATGTGGCATTATGAACGAACAGTCCAAGTACGTTCTTGACTGTAGCGAAAGGTAATCTGCTACTTCTAGTATTACGGAAGAAAAAAAATTCGCATGACACTTCACCTTTCGACAAAGACAGAGAAACATTTCCCTGCTCGGCGTACTCACTATTCAGCCTCCCTTCGGGCCAAAGGAAATTACAAGTCAAGTCGTCGTGTCAGGCCGGCTAAGCTCGCGGTTATTTCTCCGGCTACATGTGGTCGATGTCTCCAGGGCAGCTGCACAAGTCCTATTAGTCAAGTTTTGCAGATCGTACACAGATCTATCATAGATAGATGCGTGCCCGATAGATCCATTCAAACCATACCATTCTGTATTCAAACCTCTTATTACAGCCACAGAACCAAAGGGAAAATTGTAGGAGAATAAAACACTTGGACTAACTAACGAGGATGAAGTCATCGTACGTACGTGACATGAGAAACGTCAGAGGCTAATGCTCCCCATGCATTTTCATCTGGCTCAGTTTATTCACTACTACTAGTCTTTGACAGTGCTTTGTGTCTTGGTTGCCGGACTAACTAGTGGCGATCTGTGAATCCTAGACGAGAGACCAGGAAAGATTCACTCTCTGAACGCAGGCAGCTACACCATGACCGTGACATCTCCCCATTAAAACTCTTATTATTATTACTTGCGAAAAACACGACTTTCTGCCTTGCCATCTCTGTCTCACCGAGGGAACACCTGAACCGTGAGAAAATTAAGCAATGCATGCTCCCGATCTTATCTACTCTATGCACCTGGAGGAACTCCAAACTTAGCTCATGATCCCACCATGCCAATCGTGCAAGAAAAACGCTTGTTTTAGAGGGACATAAAACTGGCTAGCGTAGGTTCCTGCTCCGGCTAACTCGTTCCTGGTTGCTGCACACTTTGGACCGGTCCATTACAGCGTATACGGGTCCAACAAGCAACAATTTAGTTTTTAGCCTAATTTTCGCGTCATACTACGTGCAGTCATTATATGCTAAGTATTCTTCGACATTTTGGACAACGTTGCGTACGTGTTTAAAATTTGTAACAATTTCGCACGTCTTTTGTTGAGAAAATACAAATGAGATGTTACAATATTTTTCTAGATGACTCTCTAGGAAATGAATATATGTTAATTAGAATTCATTTGAAATGACATGTTTTTACGGGTTCTTTTACATGTTGTAAACATGTAATTTTTTTGTTGCTATCGATTTACCTTTTTATTGAAATAGGTGATGATTTTTGTTGAAACTGAAAACAGTGACAAATTATTTTGTTACTTACCAACTTTTTAATTGATGCAAAAAAAAATTATTGCAATAGGTTGCGATTTTTGTTGAATTGTTTAAACTTTTTTGTTGCAACGCAATAACATATTGTTTAAGTATTATTTGTAACATTGCTTATTTTTCGAAAAAGATTTGTAAAATTTGTTGCAATACTTTTTTTTGTACACGGGGCGATAATTTTTGTTGCGACAGAAGTGGATTTGTTGCAATGGAAGTTTTGCTCTAATTATCGAGATGACCGGGGGCAACACAATATACCTTTTCGTTTTAAGTGGGGCTGCCGTGGAGTGCGGGTTCTATATGCGAAAAGCAGGGGGGCTAAAATGTAAAATTATGTTATTCTGTTTTAAGCCATCGGATGAAGATCGGACGGCTCGCGACGTAGGGCGAACTACGCATAGCACCGCCCATCGTGCAAAGGCCGCGACCAATCGCCATCGCACAGCAGTCGTTCTAACAAGGGGAAGAAATCGTGCAAATCTCACGCATCTTGAAGTGACGCATATGTATGGCGAGCGCTAGGCGTAGGCCGACGTACGCCATCCAATTGTAGTTTCCCTCCCCTACCGTTAGATCTCCATCCACTGGCTACAAATTAACAAATCGCAATTTTTCATTTTAGTCACTGACGTTTTTAGAAACGGAACCCGCACTCCACAATGGACTCAGTTAAGCGAAGAGCTATATCGCGTTGCCCCCGCTCATCTTGATAATTACAACAAAAATGCAATTACAACAAATTCGCACGTATCGCAACAAAATTTATTGTTCCGTGTACAAAAAAAAAAACTATTGCAACAAATTATTCCAAAAAAAAATCGAAAGATAAGTAATGTTACAAATAATAGGTAAACAATATGTTATTGCGTTGCAACAAAAAAGTTACAACAATTCAACAAAAATCACAACCTATTGCAACAAAAAAATTATTTGCATCAATTAGAAAAGTTGGTAAGTAACAGAATAATTTGTCACTGTTTTGGATGCAACAAAAATCATCACTTATTTCAACGAAAAGGTAAATCGATAGCAACAAAAAAATACATATTTACAACATGTGAATGAGCGCATAAACATATTATTCCAAATGAATTATAAATACACATGTATTTGACTAGAAAATACATCCAGAAAAAACATTGCAACATCTTGTTTGTACATTCTCAACAAAATATGGGCAAAACTGTTACAAAATTTTAGTACGTACGCAACATTGGACGAACACGGTGAAAACACTTAGTGTTATATGTGGCTGCTTACTGTGGTGGGCAGTTTACACACAAAACTGAGCCTAAAATTGAAATTGGACGTAGTTGGGCCGGACACACATGCGCAAAAAGGCCCGAACTTCCGCTCGCCGGCTCGCTCGCGCAGGAGCGACCTACGCGAGGGCGCAGTAGGTCGGCCTATGTATACCACAAGTGTACCCAATAAGTAGAGTACAAGATATGCGCCAAAGGTTCCTACAACAATCCCTTTCAGTTTGGAAAACGCTTAGGAACCCCGGGGGAACGAACGCTCGCATCCTCCGCCTCCATGACGCGCCGTTGTCACTTGTTGGCCCCACGACCGCTCCTTCCTTTCCCTTATCCCTTCGTACGCACGCGAAGACTTTTTCCCATCAACCGCTCATCGCCGTCCGGAAGCTCCACCTCCTCAGCGCCGCGCCACGCACACCCGTGGCCGGCGGCGACAGCGCACGCCGCACCAACTCCCGGTTCCCCGTGGGCACTCGCGCCGGCGCCCTGCCAGCGCCCGCTCTGCACGACTGTCGCCTCAGCGCTGCGGCCGCCTGATGCACTCCACGACCGGCGCCCCACCAGGTATGCCCCGTTTACCCCCACGTGGCGTCACCCGCGGGCCGTTGGCCTGGCGAGCCCACCGCCGGCCTGCCGCTGGGCCGCCTCGGACGCGGAAGCGCACCGCGCACCGCACGGACGTGTCGCTGCCCGGCCGCCGAGCTAGTACTCGTGCTGCTCATTGCGTGGATCGACTCGTTTTGCTGGTGCTCCCGACTCCCGTTCTCCTCTTCTTCTTCTCGTGGTCGTACGCCGAGGTCCGAAAATAGTGCTCCTGTAGGAGCTTGGCGGTGCTCCCGTGGAAGCATGGTGGTGCTTCCAAGGCCGACAGTTGGGTTTACTCGTTCTTCGGCGATTTTCACGGTGGCGCGGAAAAGTGCTACATACTTGTAGTTTTTTTTGCTATTTTTGTATAATTTTTTTGCTGGAAAGTCCGGCAATATCCCCGGCGAGGTCAACCGTTTGCTACAATACAACAAATTGTTTGCTATCACAATACACATTTTTTGCTATGAGATTTTCCGGCGATGTCTCCGGCGAGAGCCTACCGGCGCCGTTTCCGACGAAGTTGTTTTTTTTTTGCTACAATAGCACTTTTTTAATTGCTACGGTGTCTCCGACGAGATCTCTGGTGAGGTCTCCGGCGAGGTTTGGCCTTTACTCTTATTTTCTGGGATGAACCGTTTTTTGCTATATAGGAGCAAAAGCGGGGCATTTTTTGCTACACAGAGCAAATACCAGATCTATGCAAAAATTGGACACGTGTCAGCCAGGGGACCCGGGGCATGGAAATTTTTGTTCCCCCGGAGGACGCACAGCGTTGTCCTTTCAGTTTTTGCATGGGACAGTCTTCATATGGTGGATCGGTGGACGTGTTCAGTTACCGAGCTCTGCTGTCCGCCTACATGGAATCTAATGCTGGCCCAGTGGTTCTCGTCTCCATTGTAGACAAGGGCGATGGATAAGTTACGCTGCAGTACTGACTGATGGTAATCTGTTGTAGCTGCTCCTCCCGAGCCGCTCCTCTCCCGGGTGTTTCTCGGGGACCCCAACCCCACCAAATCCTAGCCCCCTCCCCCCAGATATGAGGCCTACGGCGGCCTCTGCTGCCGTCCATGCGGTGGTGGTGGCGCCCATCCCGTCCATGACGGTAGGAAGGTGAGGTGTCCGCGGCGGCGCGTCATGGGAGGAGGTGGTGCGCCGGCTGGGGACATGGGGCATCGGGGCTTTTTGCCGGCGCCTGAGGAACTCCGGCAAGGGGCGAAGAGGAGGTGGTGGTGCGCCGCCGGCATGGCTGTCTCGGCTTACTGCAGGGCGCCGCCGGATCTCCGGGCCACGATCCGGGCTGCGGGCTCCGATCTGGGCCTCTGAGCCAGTCTGGGTATCTGCTATGTGGGATCCGGTCACACATTGGACCCCGCAGCTGTGCGCTAGGCTGCCCATCTTTGGTCTATACTGCATGGAGTCGATTGCCGGCATGGGGGCTGCGCGTCTTGCGAATAAAGGCGGCGGTCCTAGGTTTCTTCTCGCTCGGCAACAAGCTGCCTGTTGTGTTCTCCTTGATCTAGCCACGGTGTCGAGTTCCGGAAGACTCCACTGGTGAACTCACATAGGCGCATTATGCCTAGAGATTGCTGGATCGGGTGGGATTCGGTCGTGCGCATCCGTTTCTGACCGCTTGGTTTCAGAGGGAGCGCTTCGAAATTCGGTCGTGCGCATCCGTTTCTGACCGCTTGGTTTCAGAGGGAGCGCTTCGAAGCTCTGCTGGCTCCATGGTGCTGGCGGAGAATGACATAGATGCGAGATCGGAGCACTAGCAATGGGGGTTTGAATCGGGCAAGGAGAAATTGTCTTGGTGTTTCATGATTTGTAACAGCGGCATGTATAAGGGGGCGACAACATACGTGAAGGACAAAGTCCTACCTTTCAGGGTGAAAACTCAAGGTCTGATCTTAATTGGTTGTGACTAACAGTGGTCTTGTTGGAGCTATTGTTTTGAGAGCGAGGATTATCTTCAGGGTGAAAACCCAAGGTCTGGCCTTAATTGGTTGTGTCTGGCACTGTTCTTCTTCAAGACGTTGCTTTGGAAGAATTGGACATCGGGTGTTGTTTTGTTGGTGGTTGTGCGGCTGCTGCAAGGAATGCAACTCTGTAGCGGGACCTTTCTTTTTTTATTTCTTCTTCTTATTGTCTTTCGGGTGTGTGCATCCGTAATTACTATGGTTATTGCGTTGTTGCGGAGTCTGGGTGTATTTTGTATCTCCGCGATATTAATATACATTCTTTATCTAAAAAAAACTTAATAAAGATGTCCTCAAAGCGAACAGGTAATAACGTGTCAATATATAGAATCTTGATATATTTTTTGAGGCGGATATATGCATAATCCTGACGATGGTAGCAAAGATGGCTTCAGTTTTGGGATTGGTTCATAATTCGGCTTTCTCATTCTAACCGCTCGCCTGAATTTAAGAACACGGCCCAGGCAGGTATAGCCGTGTAGCCCAATAGGACCAACCACATACAGGCTAGGCTCAATACCTGTGCCAGTCAGTTATCAATTGACAGCAAGAAAAAAAGGAAATTGTTGAGGTGTGTTTATTTGTTCTCCAGGGAGTTTAGACTATCAATCACTCTCGCTAATGCCGTAGAGGAAATTGTACTAACTGCGATACGTGAATGTTGAAATTTCACCCAAAACAATGGTATGTAAGTTGCACCTTGGAAGGTTTAATCATGTATGCTCTATTTTTTTTAATTCATTGATAAAGGAGAAGAGCACTTTGAGGAATTTAATGTATGACCAACATGCTCAGAAAAACTAACCTACACTATTGAAAAACAAGAACCTAAAAAGTATTAGGTGATTCAGCATAGTTACTTTGGCCCTTTTTACTCCGTATATTTGATTTGTTTTAAGTAAAACATTCAAAATTGACCAACTTCATATTAAAACAAATGCTCTCTCCGTTCAGTTTTGTAAGGCATTTTAATTTTGTCCACATACATTCCAACATGAGTGAATCTAGACTCATGTTATACATAGATTCACTCATTTTTGTATGTATGTTGTGAATATTAAAATGATGAGTAGTGTGTCTTATAAAAGTGGACGGAGGGAGTATCAAATAACAACAAAACCAATTAAATATAGTATGAAAATATATAACAAGATGAATCTATGATACTGATTTGGATTTGTGAATGTTGGTACTTCCGGTGTAAAGTGCTCGCAAACAAGAACCTGGAAAGTACTTGGAAATTCAGTGTACATCTCGAGCAAACACCGGTGATATGTAATAGCAGTTGGGTTTAGTATAATTTCTATCGTGGGAGGAAGTAGTAGAAGAAGACCATCACAATTTATAACAAAAAATTTCCCTTATGTCAATCTACTTTTCCAGGACGGGGGATACCTCTTATTTTTCTGATAATGCATACATTTACCAAACTCAGATTTTTGCACCATACTATGAGAGGCCATCTGAGCTAAAATCCGGCCTATACATAGTTGGAATGCACAAAACCGCAAAACAATATCATAAAATAAAACAAAGGACAAACAAAAGAAAATAACCACCTCATATAGCGCCTAGGGTGGTGGAGAATCGATCCGTAGAATATACCTCATCCATGTATGGTTAAAGTATCCCTTTCCGTCCGCTTCAATCGTGCTCAAGAGAGCACACCAACAAAGCTAAATACACCGGTAAAAAACATGCAAAGGAGATGAACTTTTACCACTAGAAGGGGTAAAAATGTCCAAGCTAGCCAAGGTGGGAATTTTTTCACGTCCCATCCCACTAGACATAACATTTCGTCCATTGTCTCCCTACACAATACACAAACAAAGATTACTCTTCCGAGCTTCTCTAATGGTTCTGCCACAAGAGCTACTCCTCACCCCTCATTGCTTATTCCATATCTGTCGGCGCCCACTAGATTTTGTGGGCCTGGGTCAATTTCCCTGCCTCCCTCAGCGTCTCGCACCTTTACTTTTGTATTGCTCAAATGGTTACATAAATTATTGTTTTGTGGAGATAATCAACATAAATTAAGACAAGCAGCACTACATTCTACCAAAATTTGAATAGTAAGTACCGATGTATGTTACAACAGTATGATTTTTCTTTTTAAAGTCTAGCATGTGGCAATAGACTATTGTTTAATCTAGGAAATAAGGATCATTTTTATGACAAGGAAACGAGAAACACAATAAATGAGACAAAAGATATAAAATTATAAAATAAACAACGTTGACGAATTCATCGGATCTAGAATTATCTTTTTAGATACCCCTAAAATTGATAGCCTTGTTCTCTACAAATATTTATTTATGTTTTTATTTGATAAAGTAAAATATTCTACATAATTTTGAGGACACACATGAAATACATATATAAAATTCAGACAAACAACATTTCATCCTTCTGAAATTTGGGTCTTAAGTACCCATACATGTTAGAAGTTAACTAGTTTCATATAAAATATAAGACTATCATTTGCGAATAGCTAATTATTAATTTGCAAAAAATAAGAAGTGATATTTATTTGAACAAAAAACAAGAAACACCACCTAAAATAGAGGATTCAACGACAAAGTACTAGTTGTCTATACATTCTATAACTCTATCATTATTACACCTAAACTCGAGAGTATTTTATTAAAGAAATCTTATCAAGTTATTTTCTACTTATGATATAGTCAAAATTCTATAAAATGTTTTCTGGTACCATGGAAAACAACAGAAAAAATACGTTATAATACATTAAAGATCGCGAATTTTATCTGTATATATGTCATAATAATAATGATTTTCGTAGATTTACTATAACCAAAAAAATTCAAACACGTTCCAATCTAAGTGGAATTATAAATAGAAAAATTGGCGACAAACTGGACCATGGTCTAGAAAATTTATAATGGATATGTAGTGATAAATATTATTAGAAGTAAAATATTAAAATTTAATAACAAGTACTATTTGAATAGTAATTATGATAAGTATTATCTATGTAAAATATATATCGATTGATGAGTCAAACTAATTTAAATCTCACGATATGGAGGTACGACGACGTAAGACAGTTCAATATAAATAGAACAGGATTTTAAAGTTTCATGGCCTGTATATCTGTATTTTCAAGTCAGAGCTTATAGAGCTATATTGAGCTAGTGCCTCTCCACCTCAGCCTCCCTAGTAATCGCATAGAGCCCACGTCGACGCTAGTCGCCGTAGCCTATGCGTTCTCTTAGATTAAGTAAATTATTAGTACATCAATTAGCTTGTTATTTTGGTTGCAGTAAAGTTTCATGTGATGAATCATCATTGTTAAATATTATGGAGCATGTTTAAGGTTACATGCATGTATATTCTTATATATCTACAAGAAGGTCATATGGAATCCTTTCTAAAATAACTACCCCAACATCCATTTGAGGTTTAACATAAAAAATGTGGGCGAGAGGTCTAGTACCTCCTTTTTCGATAATGCGCATGCATTTATTAAACTATGATTTTCGCACCACGCCGGGACATACCATCTGAGCTAACATCTTGCATTTACGTTGTTACAATGCAAAAAACCGCAAAACAATATCATAACGTAAAACAAAGGAACAATACAAGAAAATAACTGCCTCATATAGTCCCTAGGGTGATGGAGAATCGATCCGTAGACTATACGTCATACATGTATGGTAAAAATATCCCTTGCCACCCGTTTCAATCATCATGCTCAAGAGAGAACAACAACGGAGCTAAATACATCGATAAATAATATGCAAAGGAGATGAATTTTACTATTAAAAAGGGTGAAAACGCCCATGCTAAGAAAGCAAGAAAATGTTCCACGTCCCA
Organism: Alopecurus myosuroides; assembly: GCA_028641055.1. Classification (NCBI taxonomy): domain Eukaryota; kingdom Viridiplantae; phylum Streptophyta; class Magnoliopsida; order Poales; family Poaceae; genus Alopecurus; species Alopecurus myosuroides. Next base: position 22,778 of record JAPCYS010000152.1, on the reverse strand, counting down.
AACCACTAGACATAACCTTTCATCCCCACTCGAAATAACCTTTCATCCATCCTTTCCCTGCACAATACACAAAATACACAAGTAAATCTTACTCTACCGACCTTCTCTAATGGTGCTACTCAACACCTCGATATTTCTTATTCCATATCTAGCAGCGCCCACCAGGTTTTGTGGGCCTGGTCAACTGCCCTCCCCCCTCAGGGTCAGGAACATTTCTTTTATTATTGCTCAAATGGTTACACTAGTTTTTTAGCGGGGAGAATAAACGTAAAATTACGACAAACAACACTACATCCTACCAAAATTTGAATAGAAGTAATGATATATGTAACAACAATATGATTTCAAAAAAAAAAAAGACTAACATGTGGCAATAGTCTATTTTTTATTTTAGGAAACAAAAACATTTTTTACGACAAAGAAACGGGAAACATAATAAGTCAGACAAACGAGATAAAATTATAAAATTATGTTCAATAATTCGTAGTTTCTAGAATTATCTTATTAGATACCCCTAAACTTGATAGTCTTTTGCTCTACAAATTTTTAATTATCAAGTTATTTTCTTTATTTGATACAGTAAAAAATCTACAAACATATTTGAGGATACATGAATACACATATAAAATTTAGACAAACAACATTACATCCTTCTAAAATTTTAGTTTTAAGTATCCATGCATGTTACAAGTTAACAAAAAATTAATATAAAATAAAATAAAATACTATCATGTGCCAATAGCTAACTATGGGTTTGGAGAAATTTCATTTAAATAAAAACAACAAACATAAAAAAATAATCGAAAAGAGAGGATTCAAGTACAAACTACTTGTTGGCTCTTTATACATTCTAGAATTCTATAGTTAGTTACACCTAAACTTGATAGTATTTTACGGGAAAAAATCTTATCAGTTTATTATCTACATATGATAAAGTCAAAATTCTATTAAAATATTTTTTGATACCATGGAGAACAACACGCAAAAGACACTACAATACATTAAGGATCGTAAATTGATTTGTGGATAATGTGATAATAATGATGATTTTCATAGATTTACGACAAACCACATTGTAACGGAAAAAATTCAAATACACTCCAATCAAAGTTAAGAATTATAAATATAGAATTAGCGACAAATGACATAGTAGTTTAGAAAATAAATAATGGGTCTATAATGGTAAAAATTATTAGCAGCAAATATAAAATTTAATATCACACTACAAGGAAAAAACTTATAGAAAAAATGTAAAGCCGACACACCAAAATTCGCATGCGCAAGCGCCTCACTATAGCTGCGCGCCGGCACTACCCAACTACCCCCGGCGCCCCACTATTCACGAGCGCCGGTAGTAACTGTTGGAATTTTGGCCCAAAATGACCAGCCCATTTAATATTCCAGAAATTCCTAATAAATCCTAGAGGTCCACTTGGCCCATTCATGCAAGGCAAGGGGTGGGACAAAACATTAGTCCCACATTGCTAGTTGAGGGAGAGTTGGAGCAGTTTATAAGGGGAGGTCTTCACACTCCTTGCAAAAGAGAAAAGAATAGGAGGGAATAGGACCTGAACACACGCGCACTCCTCCTTCGACGACGACGCCGCTCGTCACGTCGCGTCGCGCCACGGGAATGCCTCGAGCCGAGAGCCTCTCTCTCTTCATTTTGCCACACGCATGAATTAGAATATGAACAGGCGCAAAATTTTGCTCAGTTAGTTTTGATTACGGAGGCTGCTCAGCTTTGACTGCTGGGCTCCTGCTCTGTGCCTATAATACAAGAGGTCGCTCCTCTCCAGAAATACGCACAACAAATACACTGCCTCCTCGTTCCAGAGCATTGCGCCACCGCTCAAGTCTTCCCCATCCTGGCCTGCGGCGTGCACCGCCGGTCGGGACAGTAGGCCTCCAAAACCGCGCTACTTCGAGTCCTGTACGGGAGAAGGGCGATAAGGTTTTTGGGGAGCGCTCTGCGCGACTACTGGCTTCTTCATCACGGACGACGACGACATCTTCCCTAACGACGACTTCTTCCCGGAAGTCGACGATCTCTTCGACGATATGGGCGACAACATCAACAACGGTCCCGCTGCTGCACTAGTTCCTGTCCAGTATGTACTCATGTCATCTCTGTTCATTCTCATGTTTCAGATCCTACTAGAGTTCCTAGTTCTAGCAATTGGAATAGATTTGATTTCCCCAAATTCACTACTATGCATGCCTTTTGCCTACTCTCTGGAAATTCAAATGACTAGTTTGACTCTTGCAATAATAGTTTTGCTTTAACTACTGTTTTTATTTACTAAATTATGTGGTAAATTGCTCATATTTCCAACAATCCAAAAACCTTATTATAGGCAATTTACCCCAACTGGCTTTGCTGCGTCTATGAGGCCACCTGTGTTTGAGGGCGCCAATTATAAGAGATGGCGCGTGAGAGCAGTTCCCTGGTTCCAATCTATGAACTGCTATGACGCCACTCTTGGCGAGCCTATGGGTGATCTCGACCCTCAACAGGAGGCAAGCTATGAGAAAATGAATACCCTCTTTAAGCTTGCTCTGATCAGTGTTCTTGGAGATAACATTATTGATGCTTATGCGTCATTTCACAATGGCAAGGATATGTAGAATGCACTTGAGGCAAAATTTGGTACCTCGGATGCTGGCACTGAACTGTATGTCATGGAGCAATTCTATGACTACAGGATTACTGATGAGCGCTCCGTGGTTGAGCAAGCTCATGAGATTCAGTCACTCGCCAAAGAACTTGGGCACTTCACTTGTGTGTTACCGGACAAGTTTATTGCCGGAGGCATCATTGCCAAACTTCCTTCCTCATGGAGGAGCTTTGCTACGTCTCTGAAACACAAGAGACATGAGTTTTCTGTCTCGAATCTCATTGGGACTCTTGATGTCGAAGAAAAGGCAAGATCAAAGGACACACGTGCTCGAGGTGCTGATGGAAATTCTAGTGCCAACTTGGTATAGAAGAGAAACTTCCAAACCCACAAGTTTAGGAACAAGAACAAGTTTGAGGGTAAAGGAAAGTTTGACGTGAAGAACAAGGCATCACAACCAACTTCAAGAAGAAGTATGAGAAGAAGAAAGGAGTCTGCCATGTTTGTGGTGATCCTGAACACTGGGCTCCCAAATTGCCCGCATCGCTTTGACAAGCGTCAACATGGGAAAGGCGGCAAGACCGCCAATGTTGTCATTGGTGATACTGAGATGAAGGACGCGGGGTACGGTATATTTCCTACTGTTCTTTCAGTATGTCATTCTCCTGATTGGTGGATTGATACGGGCGCCAATGTACATGTATGTTATGATATTTCCATGTTCTCTTCTTATCAGGCAGCAGGAACTTCTTCCGTGCTAATGGGCAACGGCTCACATGCTTCAGTTCGCGGTGTTGGTACGGTCGATCTGAAGTTCTCTTCGGGGAAGACTGTACGACTGAAGAACGTGAATTATGTGCCCTCTATAAATAAGAATCTTGTTAGCGGTTATCTTCTGTGTAGAGATGGCTACAATCTTGTCTTTGAGTCGAATAAATTTGTAGTGTCCAAGTTTGGAACCTTTGTTGGTAAAGGCTATGAATGTGGTGGTTTGTTTCGTTTATTTTTGACTGATGTCTGTAATAACGTTGTAAATCATGTTTGCAACAATGAATCAAATTTATGGCATTCATTTCTTTGTCACATCAGTTTTAGCTGCATGACACGACTATCCAAATTGAGCTTAATTCCCCACTTCACACCTATTAAGGGTTCTAAGTGTCGAGTGTGTGTGCAAGCTAAGCAACCTCGCAAGTCCCATAAAATTGTAGAGGCGAGAAATATGGCACCACTAGAGCTCATACATTATGATCTCTGTGAAATGAATGTTGTGTTAACAAAAGGTGGAAAGGAATATTTCATGACGTTAATTGATGACTCCACCAGATATTGTCATGTGTATCTTCTAAAATCAAAAGATGAAGCTTTGAGTTTCTTAAAGATCTATAAAGCTGAAGCAGAAAACCAACTTGATCGAAAGATTAAGAGGCTAAGGTCTGATCGGGGTGGAGAGTATTTTTCTAACGAGTTTGATTCCTTTTGTGTGGAACATGGTATAATTCATGAGAGGACGCCTCCCTATGCACCTCAGTCAAATGGGGTGGCTGAAAGAAAGAACCATACTCTAACAGATTTTGTTAACGCCATGTTAGATACATCGGGCCTTTCCAAGGCATGGTGGGGGAAGGCTATTATGACTCTGTGTCATGTCATAAACCGAGTTCCTACAAAAGACAAAGAGATAAATCCATTTGAGGAATGAGAGAAGAAAAGATTAAAACTCTCTTACCTACGACCTTGGGGTTGTTTGGCGTTAGTCAATATTCCATTCCCTAAGAAGCGCAAGGTTGGACCAAACACCGTGGATTGTGTTTTTCTGGGATATGCTTTTCATAGAATTGGCTATAAATTCTTGGTCATAAAATCCGATGTGTCTGACATGCGTGTTGGTACAATTATGGAGTCAAATGATGTGACTTTCTTTGAGGACATTTTTCCTATGAAGGATATGTCTACCTCATCACATCAGGAAATGCCTAATTCATCAATTCAAGAATTAGTTCCATTTCCTGAACCTACCATTTCGATGGAACACGTTGAAAATCCTATGGAGGACAACAGTGAAACTCCTAAAAGAAGCAAGAGACAGAGGACTGCAAAGTCCTTTGGTGATGATTTCATTGTATACCTAGTGGATGATACTCCCTGTTCTATTTCAGAGGCCTATGCATCTCCAGATGCTGACTACTGGAAGGAAGCCGTCCGTAGTGAAATGTATTGCATTTTGGCTAATGGAACTTGGGAAATCACTGATCGTCCTTACGGGTGCAAATTTGTAGGATGCAAGTGGGTGTTCAAGAAGAAGCTCAGTCCTGATGGTACTATTGAGAAGTACAAGGCACGGCTTGTGGCCAAGGGTTATACTAAAAAAAGGTGAAGATCTCTTTGATACTTACTCACCTGTAGCACGCCTGACCACCATTCGAGTACTACTTTCGCTGGCTGCTTCACATGGTCTTGTCGTTCATCAAATGGATGTTAAGACCGCTTTCCTAAATGGAGAGTTGGAAGAGGAAATTTACATTGACCAACCAGATGGATTTGTGGTAAATGTTCAGGAAGGAAAGGTGTGCAAATTGCTGAAATCTTTATATGGCCTTAAACAAGCGCCTAAGCAGTGGCATGAGAAGTTCGAAAGAACTTTGACTGCTGCAGGTTTTGCTATAAATGAAGCTGACAAATGCGTGTACTATCGCCATGGTGGGGGCGAAGGAGTCATTCTTTGTATGTATGTTGATGACATACTAATCTTTGGAACTAACCTCAAAGTGATTTAAGAGGTCAAGATTTTCCTATCTCACTGTTTTGAGATGAAAGATGTAGAAGTGGCTGATGTTATCCTTAACATCAAGTTACTGAGACATGACAATGGTGGGATAACACTGCTTCAATCTCACTATGTGGAGAAGATCTTGAGTCGTTTTGGGTATAGCGACTGCAAGCCTTCACCAACTCCATATGATCCTAGTGTGCTACTTCGTAAAAACAAAAGAATTGCAAAGGATCAACTTAGATACTCTCAGATTATTGGCTCGCTTATGTATTTAACTAGCGCTACGAGGCCTGACATCGCGTATGCTGTGAGCAAACTTAGCCGATTTGTTTCAAATCCGGTCGATGATCATTGGCGTGCTCTTGAGAGAATCATGCGCTATTTAAAAGGCACTGCGAGCTATGAGATTCACTATTCTGGGTACCCAAGGGTACTTGAGGGTTATAGTTATTCAAATTGGATATCTGACGCTGATGAGATAAAGGCCACGAGTGGATATGTATTTACACTTGGTGGTGGCGCTGTTTCTTGGAAGTCTTGCAAACACACCATCTTAACGAGGTCAACTATGGAAGCAGAACTCACAACATTGGACACAACCACTGTTGAAGCAGAGTGACTAAGACAGCTCTTGATGGACTTACATGTGGTTGAAAAACCTATACCCGCTATCCCGATGAACTGTGATAATCAAACTGTGATCATCAAAGTAAACAGTTCTAAGGACATTATGATGTCATCAAGGCATGTGAAGAGGAGACTAAGATCTGTCAGAAATATGAGAAACTCCGGAGTTATTGCATTGGATTATATCCATACATCTAAAAAATTTGGCAGACCCCTTCAAAAAGGGTCTATCGCGTAACGTGATAGATAATGCATCGAAGGAGATGGGTATGATACCCACAATATAAGTTGTTCACTGTGGCAACCCACTCTATGTGATCAGAAATCCCGTGAATTAGAATTGGGAGAGAAGTTGTTGATCAACTGAGAGGAGAGTATCCCTACCTTTTATACCACTCCATGAAGATGCAATATTCTCCTACTCTGCAAGGCAGGTTGATGTTTATCTTACTGTGTTCTAAGTGGCTTATTTAAGCAGAGATGTTGTCCTGCAGAACATATTTTGAAGAACACACCTATGTGAGTCTGACTGTCAAACGCCGCAGTCCATGAGAGTTGGGTGCTCTCTAATAAACTCATGAAAGGTCAATGAGTATGACGCATAAGCTCCACCCGCGGGGAAGTCCTGCGGCAGCCTAGTATCGATCAAGGATTTGTGTGAAACTAGATCCGCAGAAAACTTGCAGTTCAAGGCGCAGTCCACTGTTCAAGTTGCTTACTAGTGTAGCATAGAGTTCTAGGTGGAAGTTCAACTTAACAGTCTCCACTGAAGCATCGGTATATAAAACAATGTTTTGGAACCAAAGGCAAATTTCGTGTGCCTCTGGGATCTGGTGGGGGATTGTTGGAATTTTGGCCCAAAATGACTAGCCCATTTAATATTCCAGAAATTCCTAATAAATCCTAGAGGCCCACTTGGCCCATTCATGCAAGGCAAGAGGTGGGACAAAACATTAGTCCCACATTGCTAGTTGAAGGTGAGTTGGAGCAGTTTATAAGGGGAGGTCTTCACACTCCTTGTAAAAGAGAAAAGAATAGGAGGGAATAGGAGCTGAACACACGCGCGCTCCTCCTCCAACGCCGCCGCCGCTCGTCTGGCCTCGTCACGGCACGTCACGTCGCGCCGCGCCGCGCCACGGGTTCCGGGAATGCCTCGAGTCGAGAGAACAGGCGCAAGAATCTGAAACGTTTTGCTCAGTGGGTTTTAATTACGGAGGCTGCTCAGCTTCGGCTGCTGCCTGTTTGCCTTCCCGACTCTTAGGTCGCTCCTCTCCAGAAATACGCACAACAAATACGCTGCCTCCTCATTCCAGAGCTTTGCATCACCGGCTGCTGCCTGTTTGCCTTCCCGACTCTTAGGTCGCTCCTCTCCAGAAATACGTACAACAAATACACTGCCTCCTCATTCCAGAGCTTTGCGCTACCGCTCAAGTCTTTCCCATCCTGGCATGCGGCGTGCACCGCCGGTCGGGACAGTAGGCCTCCGAAACCGCGGTACTTCGAGTCCTGTACGGGAGAAGGGCGATACGGTTTTTAGGGAGCGCTCTGGACGACTACTGGTTGCTTCATCATGGACGACGACGACATCTTCCCGAACTACGACTTCTTCCCGGAAGTCGACGATCTCTTCGACGATATGGGCGACAACGTCAACAACGGCCCCGCTGCTGCACCAGTTCATGTCCAGTATGTACTCATGTCATCTCTGTTCATTCTCATGTTTCAGATCCTTCTAGAGTTCCTAGTTCTAGCAATTGGAATAGATTTGATTCCCCCAAATTCACTACTATGCATGCCTTTTGTCTACTCTCTGGAAATTCAAATGACTAGTTTGACTCTTGCAATTATATTTTTGCTTTACCTACTGTTTTTATTTACTAAATTATGTGGTAAATTGCTCATATTTCCAACAGTAACACCTCACACGCGTCATGACCAGCCCACCCCTCATCTCCTAGTTACTCTCGATGCCACACTACTCACGTGCGCCGGCGCTAACACCCCACATGCGCGGGTCGATACCCAACATCTTCAAACGACGTGTATGTATAACCCCTACCTACCCAATAAGTACTCCCTCCGTTTTAAAATGCATGATTGTCAAGTTTTTTAGATGCGCCAAAGGTTCCTACCACAATTCCTTTCGATTTTGCATAGAACACGCCTCATATGCTGGATTGGTGGAGGTGTTCACTTAACGAGCTATGCTGCCCGGATACATGGAATCTAATGCTGGGCCAGTGGTTCTCATCTCCTTGTAGACAACAAAAGAGGAGGTTGATAAGTTATGGTGTAATACGGATTGATGGCAAGATGATGTAGCCGCTACACTTAGGTCTGGGCTTCAGTTAATAATATATATGTCCTGAAAGTGAACATGTAACAACGTGCCAACATAGATAATCGTGATTTATTATTTTGAGGGGGATATATGTAGAATCTTGATTTTTTAAGAACAATACAGATGGCTTCAGTTTTGGGCCTGGTTCATAATTCGGCCTTCTCATTCTTGCCACTCGTCTGACTTAGGTATAGCCGTATAGGCCAATAGGATAAGCACGTACATAATAGGACTGGGCTCAATGCCCGTGACAGTTAGTTTTCACTTGCCAGCGAGAACAAAAGAAGGTTGAGCTGTGTTTCTTTGTTCTCCAACGAGTTTAGTCTATCAATCACTCTCACTAATGTCCTAGAAAAATTGTACTGACTACGGTGCGCGAATGTTGAAAAGTCACAAAAAACAATGGTATATAAGTTGCACCTTCGAAGGTTTAATCATCTTTTCTTGCTTCATTGACAAAGGCGAAGAGCACTTCGAGGAATTTAATGTATGCCTAACAGGCTCAGAAAAATCAACCTACGCTAGGAAAACAAAGGCCTGCAATGAAATAGGCGATTCAGCTTAGTCACTCTAGTCCTTTTTACTCCCTATATTTTTTTTAACCCGCAACAAAAATACAAGTTGTCCCTCAAAAAAAAAAAAAAAATACAAGTTGGTGTATATTTTTGCTGGTTCTTGGGGGGCACGAAATAGATTAACTGTGTAAAGAAATTCGATGGATACGTCAGAGGATAAGCACGTAGGTGCACACTTGGATGGATGTTTAATATGTGTATGTTGGGAGAACATGGAGCGCCATTGGGATTTGGTGGAGTGGACAATCGTCAAACTTGACAGCCCCCCTACTTGCATGTTAGCGCATCCAAGCGAATCAAAACTTGCATTGGTCAAACGCTTAGTTAATTACACTGCCACTAGGCAACGTCGATCGGTATCACTGATCGATTGTATGCTAGAAAAAGAAACCACTGATCGATTAGATAGCAATATAGCGCTACATGGTTTTTGGTTGAAATATTCACAAGAACCATATCATTTGCCAGAAGGTTTTATGTGTTAATTTGATTCTCATGTTTAAAATTACACTAGCTCAACAAGTAAAAAATAAAATAAAGGTTGCACTAGGCAATCAAATTAAATGGCTTGATTTTTTCACGGGGACGAACATGGGCAAAGGAAAAGAGATCTACGCGTACGTCATGTTGAATATATGAGCAATTTTCCAAATGATTTAATCCATGAAAAAGATAAACAACATACGGCTAGAATGATTGGAAATAAACTAGTCATATGATTTGCATGAAAACGCGACATAGACAAGTTCAAATAGATCGGTACTAGAAGAACATGTATTGAGACATGAAGCAAAAACATGAACACATACGGTGCAGACGAAGAACCGTTGACGTTGGGCGCGTCAGACATGTCGCCGAAGAGGTTGTCGACGTCTGGGAAGAAGTCGTCGTTCGGGAAGTAGTCGTCTGCGTCCGTGATGACGATGATGCCAGTAGTCGCGCCGCAGCGCTCCCCAACAAACCTTATCGCTCTTCTCTCGTACAGGATCCGAAGAGACGCGGTTCCGGAGGCCTACTGTCCCGTCCCGCGGTACGGGATGGAGAGATGTCCTGATCGGTGGCGCAGTGCTCGCAAAATATGAGGCAGAGGTGTGGATCTGTTGTACGTATCTCTGGAGAGGAGCGACATTTTGTTTTATAGGCACAGAGCAAGAGCCGAACAGGCCACGCGAGAAGATTAAACGAAGAGTCGGGAAGGTAGGCAGGCAGCAGCCGAAGCTAAGCAGCCTCCGTAATCAAAACGCGTGTTCATATTCTAAATCAGATTCTTGCGCCTCTTCATATTCTAATTCATGTGTGTGGCAAAATAAAGAGAGAGATGCTCTCGGCTTGAGGCATTCGCGCAACCCGCGGCGCGCGTGTCGTGACGAGGGGAGGCGGGCGGCGGAGGAGGAGCGCGCGTGTAGTCATCTCCTTCTCATGCTCATACAACAAGTGGAAAGGCCTCCCCTATAAACAGGTAAAACTTCCACTCAACTAGCAATGTGGGACTAAAAATTTGTCCCACCTCTTGCCATGCACGAATGGGCCAGATGGGCCTCTAGGATTTTCAGGAATTTGTGGAGCACTAAAATAGGCTGGGCCATATTTGGGCTAAAATTTTAACAATCCCCCACAAGATCCTAGAGGCACACAAAATTTGCCTTAGGTTCGAAAACATTGTTTATATACCGGTTTTACAGTGGAGACTGTTAAGTTGAACTCCACCAAGAACTCTGTCTTACACTGGTTTGCAACTTGAATAGTGGACTGTGCCTTGAACTGCAAGTTTTCTGCGAATCTAGCTTCACACAAAGTCTTGACCGATACTTGACTACCGTTGGACTTCCCCGCGGGTGGAGCTTATACGTCATACTCCAAGACCTTTCATGAGTTTACTAGAGAGAACCCAATTCTCATAAACTGCGACGTTTAACAGTCGAACTCATATAGGTGAATTCCTCAAAAGATGTCCTGCAGGTCAACATCTTTGCTTACAATGAAGCCTCTTGGAAAACATTAAGATTTATATCAGCCTACCATGCAGTATAGGAGAGTATTGTATCTTCAAGAAATGGTATTTAAATAAATGTAAGGATACTCTCCTCTCAGTTGATCAACATTTTTGTCTTCCAATTCTACTTCACGGGATCTCCGATCACATAGAGTGGGTTGCCGCTGTGAACAACTCATGCAGTGGGTCTCATTCCCATCTCCTTCGATACATTATCGATCACACTACATGAAAGACCCTTTGTGAAGGGATCTGCCAAGTTCATAGATGTTTGGATATAATACAACGCAATAACTCCGGAGTTTTTCATTTTTCTGACAGATTTTAATCTCCTCTTCACATGTATTGATAACTTCATATTATCCTTGGAACTGTTCACCTTGATTATCACAATCTGATTACCACAGTTCATTAGAATAGCGGGTATTGGTTTTTAAACCACACGTAAGTCCATCAAGAGCTCACGAAGCCACTCTGCTTCAACAGTGGTTGTGTCCAATGCTACGAGTTCTGCTTCCATAGTTGACCTCGTTAAGATGGTCTGCTTGCAAGACTTTCAAGAAACAAAGCCACCACCAAGTGTAAAAACATAACCACTTGTGGCTTTAATCTCATCATCATTAGAAATCCAATTTGAGTCACTATATCCTTCAAGTACCCTTGGGTCCCCGGTATAATGAATTCCATAGCTCATAGTGCCTTTTAAATAGCGCATAACTCTTTCAAGCGCATGCCAGTGATCATTTCCCGGATTTGAAACAAATCGACTCAATTTGCTCACAGCAAACGAAATTTCGAGCCTCGTGGCACTAGCTAGATACATAAGCGAGCCAATAATCTGAGAATATCTCAACTGATCCTTAGTAATCCGTCGATTCTTTTGAAGTAAAACACTAGGATCATATGGCGTTGGAGAAGGCTTGCAGTCGCTATACCCAAAACGACTCAAGACCTTTTCCACATAGTGGGATTGAAGCAGAGTGATCCCACCATTGTCGTCTCTTAGCAGTTTGATGTTTAGTATAACATCAGCACTCCAAGATCCTTCATCTCAAAGGACCGAGATAAGAAATCCTTGACCTCCTAAATTACGTCAAGGTTGGTTCCAAATATCAGTATGTCATCGACGTACAGACACAGAATAACTCTCTCGCCCCCACCATGACGATAGTATACACACTTGTCAGCTTCGTTTACAACAAAGTTTTCAACAGTCAAAGTCCTCTCAAACTTTTCATGCCATTGCTTAGGAGTTTTCTTGAGTCCATACAGTGACTTCAATAACTTAAAAACCTTGCCTTCATGGCCCAATACTACAAAGCCATCTGGCTGCTCCATGTAAATTTCCTTATCTAACTCTCCGTTAAGGAAAGCCGTCTTAACGTCCATTTGGTGAACGAGAAGACTGTGTGAGGTAGCCAATGAGAGTAGTACCCGAATGGTGGTCAGTCGACCCACTGGTGAGTAGGTATCAAAGAAGTGTTCTCCTTCTTTCTGGGTGTAACCTTTAGCCACAAGCCTGGCCTTATATTTTTCAATTATACCATCAGGCCTAAGCTTTTTCTTGAACACCCACTTGCATCCTACAGGTTTGCACCCATAAGGACGATCAGTGATCTCCCAGGTTCCGTTAGCCAGGATAGAATCCATCTCGCAACTGACAACTTCCTTCCAGTAGTCAGCATCAAGAGATGCATACGCTTCTGAAATAGTCCTGGGTGTGTCATCCACGAGATACACAATGAAATCATCACCAAAGGACTTTGCAGTCCTCTGTCTTTTGCTCCTTAATGGGACTTCATTGTTATCCTCTACGGGATTCTCAACGTGTTCTATCGGAATGGCGGGTTCAGGAATTACAGACAATTCCTGAGTAGATGAATTAGGTATCTCATGATTCGATGAGCTAGGCATCTCCTTTTTGGGAAAGATGTCTTCAAAGAAAGTTGCATCATTCGACTCCATGATTGTACCGACATGCATGTCTGGTACCTCAGATTCTATTATCAAGAATCTATAACCAATGCTATGGAACTCGTAGCCTAGAAGAACACAGTCCACGGTTTTGGGTCCAAGCTTGCGCTTCTTGGGAATTGGTATACTGACTTTCGCCAAACAACCCCAAGTTCGTAAGTAAGAGATTTTTACCCCCATTCCTCGAATGGAGTTATTTCTTTGTTCTTTGTGGGAACTCGGTTTAGAACATGACACGCAGTCAATATCGCCTCCCCCCACCATGCCTTGGAAACTCCTGATGTATCTAACATGGTATTAACCAAATCTGTTAGAGTACGGTTCTTTCTTTCGGCCACCCCATTAGATTGAGGTGAATAGGGAGGCGTCCTCTCATGGATTATACCATGTTCCGCACAGAAAGAATCAAACTCGTCGGAAAAAATACTCTCCACCACGATCAGACCTAAGTCTCTTGATTTTCCGATCAAGTTGATTTTCTGCTTCAGCTTTATAGATCTTGAAGAAGTTCAAAGCTTCATCTTTTGTTTTTAGGAGATACACATGACAATAACGAGTAGAATCATCAATCAACATCATGAAATATTTCTATCCACCTTTTGGTAACATGCCATTCATCTCACAAAGATCTGAATGTATGAGCTCAAGTGGTGCCAAGTTTCGTACCTTCGCAGTCGTATGAGACTTGCGAGGTTGCTTTGCTTGCACACATACTTGACACTTAGAGCCCTCGACTGTAGTGAAATTTGGGATTAAATTCATTTTGGCCAGCCGAGTCATGCATCCAAAATTAATATGACAAAGACGTGAATGCCGGACATTTGATTCACTATTGGTGCAAACATGATTCACAACTTTATTACAAACGTCTGAAAGAGATAAGCGGAACAAGCCTCCGCAATCATAACTTTAACAACAAAAGTTCCAAACTTTGATCCTATAAATTTATTGGACTCAAACATTAACTTGTAGTCATCTCGACATAGGAGAGATCCGCTAACAAGATTTTTATTGATAGAGGGCACATAATGAACGGTCTTCAGGCGCACGATCTTCCCCGAAGTAAACTTCAGATCCACCGTACCAACACCTCGAACAGAAGCATGCGACCCGTTTCCCATCAGCACGGAGGAAGTCCCGGCGAACTGGTATGAAGAAAACAATGAGATATCAGCACATATGTGTACATTGGCACCAGTGTCAATCCACCAATCAGGAGAATGACATACCCGTACCCAGCATCCTTGACAACATTGACATTCTTGCCATTCTTCTCAAGTTCTCTCAGCTCATACCGTTTAGGGCATTTCGGAGCACAGTGGCTCGGGTCACCACAGAAGTGGCAGGATCCCTTCCTTTTTTTGAAGTTGGTGGTTTATGCAGCCTTGTTCTTCCTATTATACTTGCCTTTGTACTCAGACTTGTTCTTGTTTTTGGGCTTGTAGGACTGAAAGTTCTTCTTCTGAACAAAGTTTGCACTAGAACCTCCCTCAAGACTTTGAGCACGTTTGTCTTTTGCTCTCGCCTTCTTTTCCACATCAAGAGAACCAATGAAATCCATGGTAACTCACACGTCGCGATGAGGCAAGGCGGGCAGCAGAGGAGGAGCGCGCGTGTAGTCATCTCCTTCTCATGCTCATACAACAAGTGGAAAGGCATGCCTTATAAATAGGTAAAACTTCCACTCAATTAGCAATGTGGGACTAAACATTTGTCCCACCTCTTGCCATACACGAATGGGCCACATGGACCTCTAGGATTTTCAGGAATTTGTGGAGCACTAAAATAGTCTGGGCCATAGTTAGGCTAATATTCCAACACGTCATTCCATTTTGTCCTCCTAGTAAAGCAGAAAATTTGAAACAACAATTTCCATGTGTAAATAAGTCCAACTTTAGCTTTCCACGAACAAACAATTCAGTAACAGTCAGCTAACATCGTGTAACATCCCAATTTTTGCTAAATTAGGGTGTGTGGTGTGTGTTCATATCATACATGCATCAAACAAAATTTTATTCATGTTTGAACCAAATTAAATTGTGAATTTAATCGGTTTGAGAAAATCCCAGAAAAAGCACTCATTTTGGTTCCCAAAATTTTGTTCTAAAAATAATTTGAATTTTTGGAAAGCAAATATATGGTGAGCTTGTAAATTTCATAAGGTTTTCAAAAAGTATTTTTGCCAATTTTTATCTTCACAAAAAGGCCCTCAAATTTTAGTTTTCTGTTCTGTTTTGTAATGGAAAAGGACTGGACTGTAAAACTCAAAACATTTAGGGGGTTTTTGCAAAATCTTCATCTTCAACCTTTGCCAATCAGAGCACCTGCGTGGAGGCCGCACCAGCACCGATGCCACCTCCTGCTTCCAGCGCATCGGGGGATGATGTCGACGAGGAGACGTCCGGATGCCGTGGCCTTTCTCCTCTCCTCCCTACCCTTCTCCATTCTCTGTACCGTGTGGAAGAACAAACTGGACCAAACCCTAGCTCTATGTCGTCCGGCCGCCGTCGACTGCCGCCTCTCCGGCCGCCCCCGGACTAGTTGATGCCGCAGAAAGCTCCGCCGTGGTCTCCTCCCCTCAACAACTCCTGAGCGCCGAGGTGGCCGGAACCTCTGCAATCGGGCCGTCTTCGTCGCGTCCGGCCGCCGGACCCCGTCGCTGGTCGCCGGCGAGTCCGAGCTCCTCCGGCCCCTCCGTTTGTTCCATCACCACCGCGGTGAGCCACTGCACCTCCTGGTACCCCCCTCCATCTCCCTCCCCCTCGGAAACTCACGGCCACCGAGCTCCCCCTCCGGCCGCCGTCGGCCATGGAAGCCGGCGAGCTTCCGGCGACCGTTTGGTCGTTCCGCCACCACCCCCAGGCTTGCCTCGACCCCCTCTAGCTTCCCATCCAGGCCGATACGCGAATTGCGCGCTATTTCGATCGAATTTGAACCCATCTGTGAGGAGCAGAGCTCTGTGACGTCACCATCTCGTCATGATGATGTCATCCGCCATCTGTTTTTCTCTTTACTGTTTACAGAAAATGAATAACACTTATAAAATTAATATCTTTCAATCTGTAATTCAGAAAAATAAAATAAAAGTATGGAAATGTTCAGAAAAATGTAAGCTATCCAAAAATGTCACTTTCATACATGTTTGACACATTTCATTTTTGGACATTATTTAATGCTATTTAATCATTTAAAAATGGAAAAATAAGTTTTTATTCACCAAATTTAGAAAAATAAAAGTAATATACCATTTTGCTCAAAATGACAATTGGAATCTAGTTATGGTGTTTTCAAACCCATTTGAGCTTTTAAAATGGTACCTACTCTCATAATCGTCTGAATTGCCCCTCCGGGGTCTATTTCGGGATAAATTCAGTAAAATTGCTTAATTGCCATACGAACCCTAGCAACCCTACCTTCATGTCTAGGGCTTTATTCCCGTGCATTAATCTGCTCATGCATACATAATGTGCATTGCATCGATGCCATGGTTGATTGTTCTTCTTTGTTTCGGTGTTGTTTCCCTCTCGATAGAACGTGACTCCGAAGAGAAGGCCATCAACCCCAATGACGAATACTTGATCTTAACCGACAAGTCAAGCACTTATTCCAGAAGATCTTTATCTGGTTTTCTTATAACCAAGGCAAGCATAACCTCTTATCTGCTCATATATGATTTCAAAGTGATTTGAATCTCGTACTTTGCATTCGGTTCAAAACTATTTGATGTCAGTAGATAGAGTTCTCCTATATACTGCATAACCTAGATATCCTGATCCACTTCACCTAGCAGCTATAGGTTTGTTTGTGCGCGCTCCGCTAAACCTTGTGAGTCTTGCTTAGCCATGCCTAGTTGCTGAATCTGGTCAATGCGTGAATCTTGTATGTCAGGTGTTTATGGTTTGAGTTACCTTTGATAACTTGACTAATCACGGCATGGATGTGAGGCCACAATGGGATGTGGCGTTTTGTCCTGTTCATGCCCCTAGGAGCGAGTTCTCGCCTTCGAGCCAAGACTGAGCGTACAGCCACACGTGGGCCGATGAACCCCGCCTGGCTGACTAACTTGTTTAACCTTATCCATGAGCCACGTAGTTTGAGCTTTCCATCTGCGTGTGAGTCGGAAAATGTTTTGGAAAACTAGGTCGTGACCGGGACAAGTGATGGACGTACACGGATCTTGTTCCCGACTCACAGAACAGGTGCCGTCAGGAGGTGGCCAACTCCCTGTTGACGGGGTGGCCCTGTTTGGGTTGACTCATGGATATGGTTCGACAAGGTAAAGGCTGGGAATCGACTACCCTCTGCCGGCACTTCCCGGGCTAGTGCTAATCATGTGGCACTAAGAGTCGGTTGGTACGTGTGGGTAAAGTTGTACACCCCTGCAGGGTTAAATCTTTTCGAAAAGCCGTGTCTGCGGTTAAAGACGACTTGGTGACGGATTCTGTGATCATAGATAACTTGAACGGAATGACTAAAACTTGCTGATAACGATTGAAGGATGCCTCCTCGGAGATGCCGAGGGGTTACCTTGTAGCATGAGATAGTGTGGAACAACTGGAGGAGGTGATCTTTGAAGCACGAGGTGCTGAAATGTTTTGGTGGGTTAAAATATGATGATACCAGTAGTTGAGTAGCTTTCTCATCTGTTTTCAAAGTACTCCATGAGACGTGCTATTCCTTCCTCAACTTGCAAAACAAAGATTGCTTTACGCAAATCAGCCTTCATGAAACCCTTTTCGAAATAGCAGATATATAATAGGTTAACTAAGTCTTGTTGAGTACCTCCCGTACTCAGGTTTGCTTAATTTTGGTTCAGGAGAAGATCTCTCATCGGTGGTGATTCAACATGGACATCGACGAGTAGTCTGGGGTTCCCAGGTAGCAGCCTGGAATCTATGGGCTGGGACGTCGCCTTATGTTGCGGCCTCTTAGGCCTTTTTGGTTCTTGTTGATTAGCAACATATTTTGCTTTCCGTTGTCTGATGTAATGTTGGGTCGTGTGACCTCTGCTTGTAAGCTATACTCTAGTAACATCTGTTTAATAAAGCTTCTTGTTTAGAGTGTTGCTTTGATCGGTTGTTGGTTTCGAGCTCATTGTTATACAGTTTTGGCTATGCCTGCATAGTTGTCGCAGTCGAGGGGTTGTGGAGCCGATGATCCATGTCCGAGCCCGCCTGTCGATGTGATCGGCCTGGGGCGAGGTAACCCCAGTAACCCTCGATTGTTGTTGCACTTTCTGGACACATAGCATCTCTGTATAGCTTTGGTCCCGTTTCCTTCAGTTTCATTCGATTCGTGGACACTTTGATATGCATAGTTGGTTATGACTAGCATGGATACAAGGAGTAGTAGACCGGGGATCCGGACTACGTGCCGATGAATCCGGTCTGCCTGCCGTTGTTTGTTGCGGGGGCTGGTAACCCTGAAGCCCTTGTGAGTCCATGGCTAGGAGCACATAACAGTATGTATATCTCTGTGTCCGGGGTCGTGACAAGTCTTGGTATCAGAGCAGGACTGCCTGTAGGAAAACCTTACTGCTTGGTCGATGTTGAGTCTAGAGTTTAGGAAAACTATTTTGAAATTCAAATGGATTGTGAAAAACCCTTCTTAGGATTCTTTTTACTTCGTATCTGGTATCGCTCTAACTCTGGGTCACCTTACCTGTCTTGATTTGAAAAGGTTTTGCTATCCCTTCTAGTCATTCAAAACCTAGGTGCCTTCTCTGGCAAGGACGTCTTTTACCCAAGTTGACCTAGTTATGAGTTTCTAGAGTCGTGTGTGTTCCATGTTCCGTTATCTCTTAAACTGGGAGGTTTCCTTTCCACTCCAATCTCTCAGAGTTGTGTGGATTCCTTATTCTTACATGTTCCCAAAGTTTCAAAATCTTGAACCTCGAGATCTGCTTTCCATCTCGAATGTGTCCGTTATCCCCTGTTTAAAGTTCTTCCGGAGCTGTGCTTGTCTTTTGAAAGATACTCCGTGATTGCTAATTGTAGTGTCCTAAGGCACTTGAATAGTAGTTACTCTTTTCGTTGAGTTTTTAACCTTGGACTTGAACTGAAGGTCCCGGAATGTGCTGAATTGCGGTGAGTTGAGTCATATGGTTTCATAACCATGTGATGCTCACGCTATCAGTACAGGATGCTGACCTTTAACCCAAGTTCTGTTTCGTTGAATCCTGAGGAATCTGTTTTACTCAGGATGGTTAGGAAATTCCAACTCTCATAGCCGTAGGCTTTCCTTTGGAACCAAAAAGGGATCACAACAATAGTGTTCTTTATGATTCCATATCCTTGTTCTTGACTCTGTTACACCTCTCGTTTTTGCATGGGTTCCACACATGAGTATTACCCCGTGCATTCAACGTGATCTCAGGATTTTCCAGAGCACGTTCCTACTCTTTAGTTGCTTTCCGAACTTCATCCGTTGTTTTGGAAACCAAGTTACATATGTGTGTTGGATATTTCCAATGCATTTGCTCCTGTTTTCTGAAACATTCCACCTTGGGATGTCAGGAGAAACAAACTCCAGAACCTCGTTCATCCCTAGGAACAGGTCAAAGTTTTGTATTCCGCAGAATAAAGAAGTTTCATCAGCTTCTGTTCTGTTCTACCTTCGAGTATCACACCCTTTTATATCACGAGACTGTGTTAACTTTCATGGCCTTGTTGATGAAGTGATTCTTTTACACGTTCCCCCTCTCTTCAAGCTTGAATGCTTGAGAATGATGGGTTTGCTCATCGACATGTGTACCAGGTACTCCTAGCAATTCCTATTGCTTCGAAAAACCTAAGAAAACATCTGTATCCTTCTTAGCACTACTGGTCACCCAGCCCCTTTCGGAAGTTGGTTGTGTTACCAAATCCGTTCACTCCGGTGCACATTCCTGGTCAAAGAGTTAGGTTCATGCCGAAGCTCTCAAGATCATATCAGCTGCTTTGAAAAGCAAGATTCCTTTTCAAATTCCAAGACATACCGGTAGGTTGTGATATTCTGGTTGTCTTCTAGAAGTATCACCAGATTTTACCTGACCGTGATGTCTAAACAAAGGGTAGTTTGAACTACTCCTTTCTCCAAGAAAGCTATGCTGGATACCCTGGACAAGTAGGTTGAGCTTAACCAACAACTTGGATTGCTGAAAGACAGGAGCTCCGCCTAACTGGATCCTTCGTTAAGGGATGTCTAGTTTCCTTTGTGTTGAAGCAGGGTAGTACATCCTTTGTGGAAAAGCTATCACTCTACCTCTTGGTTTGATTTGGGCTATCGTCAGATCAAGCTCAGATTCAAGGACTATCTTGATGGTGTTTCCACTCATGGTGTTTTGCTCGAGTATACCTTCCTGTCCTTTGGTCTGACCAATACTCTGCCTTGTTCATATACCATATGAATCCCTCTTCTTGGAGTGTTTTGATAAGTGTTGTCGAGCCCATCGATGACATTCCTACTTATCCAAGTTGAAAGAGGCTCATGTTGAACACTTGGCACAATGTTGGAAACTCTCGAGAACCATCTTTGTTTCATTACGAAGATTGTGTTCTGGATGTTCGAAGTGACTTTCTCGGGTTCATGTGCTTTTGGTGAAAGTTGTCGCCGTGGATTCGAGAAGAGTTTTCTTGTTCCTTCGGGAATAATCCCAAGTTGGTCATGCACGTGTGGACTATTCTTGAGATGGTAGGTTGTTACCTCGATTCCTTGAAGAAGTTTACATCCACACCAAGCCACTGATTGACTACTCGCGAAAGAGAAGAAGTTTGAGACCTTCGTTATCTTTGTTATTATCTTCCCAACAAGGACTCCGATGTGTTTTGTTGCAACTAAACCATGTAGATGCAACCGTCTTTCGCAAGTTGCTAATACATGAGTTCTACAACCTTACTCATCCTCTTGAGTGTGACATCAAAGTCCATGTCTTGAGAATCTAGCATATGTATCTCGTTGGTAACCGGTGAAATCTCTTCGATCATATATATCGAGTCTGAGTTATCTATCCACTAACTAGAGCTGAATCTCAAGCAGCAACGATGGTTGGTGTTTTCCTCAAGGGTATTGAATTAGGTCCATTCAAAAATCCGGCATGGTTGATGTTGTGGTTGACGCAATTAGCCGGAAGACCTAATGTCATATCCCTCTGAAACCGTAAGAACAGCCACTTTCCGTGAGAATTCTTGTGTGGCTTATTCTAACAAGTTTCCTCCCCGTTCTTCCAAACCGGGGTTTTAATTTCACTTGTGTACCTATAGAAGGCTTACATAAGTCTGATATTGGTATCTAGAACGTTCAAGATATCTTGGGAGTTGATCTTTCGAATCTTTCTCTATCAATCCTACCAAACCTTTGTTTCAGTGGAAACAAGTTCAACAGGAGAACATCTCTTGGTGTTATGTAACCGCCGTTGATCAGTTCCCTTTTTTCAAGTTGTTTATACTTGAAGTTCTGCTCATCTCACACATTGTGTGAATTTGTCAGTCACTTCAGCCGTGGGATCTTAACCATGTGGTAAATGTATTGCTACGTCCAAACCACAATAGAAAAGAGATCCCTCATTTTCTTCTGGTGTTTCAATCCTTATTGGTTACTCATCCTTATGGTGTGACCAATAATTCCTCCTTCATTACGGTGTTCATCATTTGGTTACTCATATTCTGTCGTGAAGTAACATCCCGATCTTTGACAAGGATTTCAAGAAAACTGTTATGGAATGGTTGAAAGTTCCGTTATCTTCCGTGTCCACTCCGAAGAGTGAACATGATTTCGTATCAAATTCTCTCCGATGCACGATACAGTGTTTTCTCGTGTTTTGTTTTTCTCGTCTACGGATATAACTTGGTGGTATCCAAGACCATCCTCACGATCTTGGTATTCTGTTTGAAGAAACCCTTATATCACAAGTTGTTCCACCTTTCTCTTCGAAGGATTTAAAGTCTTGTGCAAAGCTCATATTCTAAATCCTTTCAAGAACTATCGTCCACAAACTTGAAACCATCTTTTATTCCCTCCGTTATCTTGATGTGTTTCATGCCTGTTAACTCAACAGTTCTTTGTGAACATTCCTGTCATGAGTTAGCCATGAGATACTCGATCTTTGTGAAGATCAAATCTTAAGAGTTTTCCCTCTCATCTAAGGTGTAGCCGTTGGAGATCTTCGCAAGTGCCACGGATCAACCTCTTCGATAAGAGAACCGTAAGGTTCGAGAAGATCGTTCAAAACCGGTGTTCCTTCTTTCTTCTCCTTCGGGAATCTCGGGACGAGATTCTTGTAAGGGGGGTAGATTTGTAACATCCCAATTTTTGCTAAATTAGGGTGTGTGGTGTGTGTTCATATCATACATGCATCAAACAAAATTTTATTCATGTTTGAACCAAATTAAATTGTGAATTTAATCGGTTTGAGAAAATCCCAAAAAGCACTCATTTTGGTTCCAAAATTTTGTTCTAAAAATAATTTGAATTTTTGGAAAGCAAATATATGGTGAGCTTGTAAATTTCATAAGGTTTTCAAAAAGTATTTTTGCCAATTTTTATCTTCACAAAAAGGCCCTCAAATTTTAGTTTTCTGTTCTGTTTTGTAATGGAAAAGGACTGGACTGTAAAACTCAAAACATTTAGGGGGTTTTTGCAAAATCTTCATCTTCAACCTTTGCCAATCAGAGCACCTGCGTGGAGGCCGCACCAGCACCGATGCCACCTCCTGCTTCCAGCGCATCGGGGGGATGATGTCGACGAGGAGACGTCCGGATGCCGTGGCCTTCCTCTCCTCTCCCTCCCTACCCTTTTCTTTCTCTGTACCGTGTGGAAGAACAAACTGGACCAAACCCTAGCTCTATGTCGTCCGGCCGCCGTCGACTGCCGCCTCTCCGGCCGCCCCCGGACTAGTTGA
>JAPCYS010003409.1:0-49006 GCA_028641055.1 Alopecurus myosuroides | reverse complement strand
AGCAGCTTTGCACTAATTCAGTGGCGTAGATGAAGTTCTCGGAGATGCTTCGCCCTGCTAAGAACCCGGCTTGATCCATGTCGATGAGTTTCCCAATCTGGCGCTGCAGTCTAGACGTCGGGAGTTTGCAGATAGTTTTCACGGAGCAATTCTGGAGCGTGATCGGTCGGAAGGAGGCAGCAGTGAGCATCCTAGCATTTTTCGGAAGGAAAACCACATGGGACCGATTGATCCTTTCCGGGGCGGCTTGGCGGGATCGGAATTGTTCGAACAACCGAGCCACCCCCAGCAACAGAGCTCCAGGCCGCACGGTAGAATCTCGGGCCGAGCCCATCGGGGCCAGGTGCGCTGCTCCGATCCATGGAGTCGACTGCGGCGCGGATTTCTTGGGCCGTGAAGGGCCCAACAAGATCATTACCCACGATCTTCTCCCGTGCAGAGTATAGCCGAGGTAGATCAAACTCCCACGCAACAGCTGGCGCATTACCGAGTAGCTCGCGGTAGAAGCAGTGAAGAACGTTTGCCTTAGCGTCGTGGGAGGCGACGAAGCAAGCATCAACCTCGAGGGAACGGATGCAGTTGCGGCGAAGCCGTTGAGAGGCACGCGCGTGGAAGAAAAAGAACCTGTGTTGGAGTCGACCTCGACAATCGCGCGGAATTTCCCGCGATGTTTCCAGTGCGCCGCCCGCGCAAGGATGAGCTGCTGCAACGTTGTCCTGCAAAGCGCACGAAGCGAGAGCTCGGCATCTGAGAGAAACCGAGACTCCTCTAACAAATCAAGTAGGCCAAGAACAAAATTACAGTTGTTTTCACAACGAGGGTTGAATTTTTTGCAGCGTTTCCAAACCTTGGCAGCTGTGCTGAAGGCCTTAGCGTGAGCAGCAAGATCTCCAGTGGCATCCGCGGACAACAGAGGCGTGGTCCAGGTCGACAAGGTTGTGGGGAGGAAGAGGGGGTCAAGCAGCCAACTTCTTTCGAACCGGAAACACGTAGGGCATGAGAAGGTAGTGGAAGCTGTGATGAGAAGGGGGACATGGTCAGAGGTGGGGCAGTGGACGGAGGTCAAGGAGCTGTTCGGCAGAAGCGTGTTCCAGGCTTCCAGCTAAGGTTAAAGAGGGCGCGGTCGAGCCCGGCGAGCACCGGGGTGTCACGTTTGTTTGTCCAAGTATACATACGATCAAGAAGAGGGACCTCAAATAGGGCGAGGGAGCGGATAGAGTCATTGAAGGACGAGGCGAGGGAGGCATTGAAATTATCATTGTTCTTTTTGATAGGGTCACAAACAAGGTTGAAGTCTCCCGCAATGAGCCAGGGACCGGAGACCAGGGGCCTGAGAGCTTCGAACTCCGCGAGAAAAGTTGGGGTGAGCACGTGATCCGCAGGCGTGTAAACGTTCGTAATGGTGAAAGCGAGGCCGGTGAGTGTGGAAACAAGGGAGGTGGAGAGGGTGAAGCGGCCACGATGCATCGAGGAGAGGGTGTAGAGGCTGGGGTCCCTAGCGGTGAGAATCCCGCCCGAGCTCCCAATGGCGTCCACGCAAACAAACTCGGAGAGTTGCCGCAGGGCAAAGGAACAAAGAGTCGCGTGGTCGACAACGGCGAGCTTTGTTTCCTACAGACAAAGAATGGAGGGAGCAGCAGAGGAGACAGCGTCACACACGACGAAGAACTTGGGACGGCTCCAAGACCTTGCACATTCCACGACTCCACGGTTACATTACAGGCAGCACTAGCCATGGAAACCATGGAGAGCACCGTCAGAGGTACAGGGGGTGGGAGCAGAAACACGAACAGAAACATCACACGCAAGACACAAGCGGGAGGGGAGCAGATAGGGGCTTGATCACAGCAGTACAGACGGTTTTGGGCCGAATGCTGACTAATCATCGGTGTTGTCAGGCACCTAGGAGGAGGGGCAGATGGAGCTAGCCAGCGCGTCGACAGCACGCTGCCGCAACGGCTTGGTACAAGCAAGGACTTCGTGCTTGCGGACCTGCTTCTGCAAAACCGCGGTGTGATGGAGGCTGATGCTCGTTGGGAGACCCCAAGTGTAGGGTGTGAAGAGTGCAGCGGCAAGTTTTCCCTCAGAAAGAAACCAAGATTGAATCAACCAGTAGGAGAAAGAAATAACTTCCGAAGGTTGATGCAGCTGATGTTGGCTGTGCGCACTACCGGTTCAGCAACAATGTGGAATCTACACAACACAATCAAATTACTTTTCCCCAACGAAGCAGTGAGGTTGTCAATCTCACCAGTTTTGCTGAAACAAAGGAATAGACGTATAGTATGGAAAGTAGTACTTGTTTGCAGTAGATGAAAGAGAACAATAATTGCAGTAGGAAAACAGCGGGGAAAAAGTGGTTGTATTATCAGTATAAATAAATGGACCAGGGTCCACAGTTCACTAGAGGTGTCTCTCCAAAACAGATAGATAACATACTGGGTAAACAAATTACAGCTGAGCAATTAACATATATAAAGTTTGCACCGTAGTGCATATGCATGACATGATAATTACTATATATATGATTCATGCGGGCATTACAACAAGATACGTAGACCGTTATCCAACTGCATCTATGACTAATAATCCACCCTCACAGTGTCATCCGAGCAAACCTTGGGTATTAAGTTGCAAGCAATAGATAATTGCACTAAGAAAAGTGTGTAATGTAAACAATAAAATTATCCTTAGACAAAGCATTGTTGTTTTCTCCCTAATGGCAACAGCACATGTCCCGCCCGTTACTTTTCTGTCACTCGAGCGTGAGTGAAACGGAGGCATGAAGCCAATATCGAGCATAAATACTCCCTCTTGGAGTTACAAGCATCAACTTGGCCAGAGCATCTACTAGTAACGGAGAGCATGCAAGATCATAAATAACATACACATGAAATAACATGATAGATTGATAATTATTCGACATAGCATTCAATATTCATCAGATCCCAGCAAACATAACATGTAGCATTACAATAAGATGATCTTGATCATGTTAGGCAGCTCAGAAGAACTAAACATGAGGCATAAAGAGGAGAGAACAACCATCTAGATAATGCGATGGACCCATAGTCCAGGGATGAACTACTCGCGCATCACTCCGGAGGAAGGCATGGTGATGAAGAGCCCTCTGGTGCTGAATTCCCCTCCCGGCAGGGTGCCGGGAAGAGCTCCAGAACGCTCTCGAACTAGGGTTGATGATGACGGCGGCTACAGATCTTTTTGGTGGAAAAGGCCCGGGTGTTTAGGGTTAGCCCGTGGAGGAGCTTATATAGGCAAGAGGGAAACGTCGGTGGGAGGCCAGGGGGCCCACACCACCACCACGCACGGCCGGGGGCGCACCGCCCTATGGTGTGGGGCCCCTGAGGCCCCCCTCTGGGTCTCCTCCGGACTCCGTGTACGTGAATACTTTCTAAGACTCTGGGATTTTGTTTCGTCCAATTCCGAGAATATTTCGAGAACAGCTTTTCTGAAACAAAAAACAATAGAAAACATGAACTGGCTTTGTGGCATCTTGTCAATAGGTTAGTCCCAGAAAATCCATAAAATGGCATAAATTGTATAAGAAACATGTAGCATATGGCATGAAAACAACATGGAACATTAGAAATTATAGATACATTTGAGAGGTATCAAGCATCCCCAAGCTTAGTTCCTACTCGTCCTCGAGTAGGTAAACGATAAAACCAAATAATTTCTGAGGTGACATGCTACCGACATAAACTTGATCATCATAATGTAAAGCATGTAAACTAAGATCAAATGTATAAAGGCTATGGTTTATAGTTGATATCAAATAGAGTAATGTATAAACCATTAGGAAGAACAAAGTAAAACTTTTCAATGAGTCAATACTAAAAGACAATCAACTATGCAAATTATATTAAAGATGATTTAAGCTTCAAGAACAACAATATGATCATCCTAAGCATCAAACTCTCACAACAACTCTTGTTAGGATCAAGTCAAGTAACAACAATATGCACGTAGGAAAATCATCAAACTATTTGTGCACCCAAAACAAGAAAGCGTTCTATATTTGTCCCTAGCACCAGGATGTTATGGCTAAAAGAACATTATGGGGGGTTTGGAAGGTCAATGGAAGAAAGTCTCACACAGCTGAAAGTGATCATTAGACAAGAGGAAGTCTTATAATCGAAGCTATGCAAGGATTAGTGATTGCCACACAACGGATGCACATAGAGCTATAAGTCTATGAAAGCTCTCCAATGGAACTAGTGGGGGTGCATCCAACTTGCTTGCTCACGAAGACCTAGAGAACTTTTGAGGAGGCTCATCATTGGAATATACAAGCCAAGTTCTATAATGTAAAGTTTCCCACATAGTTATGCAAGTCATAAAATGAAAACTCTCTCTAAACTGAAGTATTGGTTCTAACAAAGCACAAGTGTGGAATAAATGTTAGTAATGTTGCCCCCATCTCTTTATTATGTCTCTTTGGCCCTCTTTTTTTTTCTTATTTGGGCTTTTTCTCTTTTTTTCTTTTTTATATAACCTCACTGGTAGGGGCAACACTCTATTTACATTGAATCATCATACCTTTAGTACTCATAACTGAAACTGAAATATGTCTGATGTATAAAACTAAATGCTCCTGCCAGTGTAGCAGTATGCAAAATAACAATGAAACAAGTAACACAATAATGATGGATGTTGTATGGCAATATATCTAAGAATGGCTATGGAAATGCCATGATAGGTAGGTATGGTGTTTCTTTTGAGGAAGATATTTGGGCTTATGTGTAGGAGAACAAAGTCCTCCCACGGGGTTTGGATGCAGTTGCGAAGTTTGCACCAACTCTCAATGTGAGAATGGGCAATGCACATTACCGAAGAGGCTAGAAAATATGGATGGTGGAAGTGCCAGAAAACCGCAACTTAGAACTCACAAGTTAAAAGATTACAACTAGCAATATCATCATACAAGGCATAATTAAAATCACTCCAAGAGGGTACGTGGCAGTGACAAGTCACTGTTGGCTACTGATGCGCGTGTAACACACATTTGTTGGGAGACCCCAAGAGGAAGGTATGAAGAGAACAGTAGCAAGTTTCCCTCAGAAAGAAACCAAGGTTGATTCGACCAGTAGGAGAAAGAAATCACTTCTGAAGGTTGATAAAACTGATATTGGCAGGACGCACTACCGGTTCAGCAACGACGTGGAACCTACACAACAAAATCATATCACTTTGCCCCAACGAAGCAGTGAGATTGGCAATCTCACCGGTTTTTCTGAAAACAAAGAGGTTAAACGTATGGTGTGGAAAACAATACTTGTTTACAGTAGATGAAAAGAGAACATTGATGGCAGTAGAAAAACAGTAGTAACAGTATGAAACAGCGATCGCAGTTGTTGTATTATCAGTATAAAGGAAATGGACCAGGGTCCGCAGTTCACTAGTGGTGTCTGATACGTCTCCAACGTATCTATAATTTCTGATGTTCCATGTTGATATTATGCCAATTGCTACATGTTTTCTCCCTTCTTTATAGAATTTTTACACGTTTTCCGGGACTAACCTATTAACAAGATGCCAAGTGCCAGTTCCCTATTTTATGGTGTTTTTTATTTCAGAAAGTTGTTCTGGAAATATTCTCGGAATTGGACCCCACGAATCCCGAAGTTCCTATTTTCCCCAGAAGCATCCAGAAGTCTGAAGAGGAGTCGAAGACGGGCACCAGGGGGCCCTCACCATAGCCAGGTGCGGCCCCCCCTTCGCCGCGCCTGGTGGTGGTGAGGCCACCCTGGTGGCCCACCGGTGTTTCTCTTCCGCCTATTTAAGGCCTTCCTCCCAAAAACCCTAACCTAATCGGCGAAATTCCACGAAACCTTCCGCAACCGCCGTCATCGTTAACCCAAGTTTTGGGGGGACAGATCTCTGTTCTGGCACCCTGCCGGGACGGGGAAGTGCCCCCGGAAGCCATCTCCATCGACTCCACCGCCATCTCCATCGTTGTTGTTATTTCCTATGATGAGGAGGAAGTAGTTCTCCACCGAGGCTGAGGGCTCTACCGGTAGCTATGTGGTTCATCTCTCTCTCGCATGGTGTTATCTATATGTGATTGTGAGCTTTGTAATCTAGTTGAATAAGTAGATGTTACTCTTCATATATTGTGCTACGCAAGTGTTTTATTAATATGAAATTTGGAGTCACCTTGTCCCGCGGTGTGGAGGTGACAGTGTGCACATCGTGTGTGTCTCCTCTATGAATTGTGGTGTTTGTCTAGTACCTTCTAGGGTGCTCAAGTTGACAGTGTGGGACTAACTAGACATTTGAATGCTTACTTTAAGGAATGCTTTTTGCAGCCCTACGCAATCATTAGTGTTCGTTATACAACCGGAGAGGGTTAAGAGTAGCATAGTGAAGAGAAGATATTTATTTATTCAATTATGTGATCATTGTTGAGAGTGTCCACTAGTGAAAGTAGGATCCCTAGGCCTTGTTTCCAAGCATTGAAACACCATTTTCCGCCTGTTCTGCGACATGTTTGCTTGCTGCCATATTTATTTCAGATTGCTATTATTACTTATAATAATCCATATTACTCGCATTTCACTATCTCTTCGCCGAACTAGTGCACCTATATACCTCACAAGTATATTGGGTGTTTTGGGGACACAAGAGACTTCTTGTATCTTACTTGTAGGGTTGCTTGAGAGGGATATCTTTGACCTCTACCTCCCTGAGTTCGATAAACCTTGGGTAATCCACTTAAGGGAAACTTGATGCTGTTCTACAAACCTCTGCACTTGGAGGCCCAACACTGTCTACAAGAATAGAAGCGTGCGTAGATATCAGTGTCTCTCGAGAACAGATTGATAGCATGTTTGGTAAACAAATTACAGCTGGGCAATTGACAAATATAAAGGCTGCACCGTAGTGCATATGCATGACATGATGATTATGATGTGATTCATGTCGGCATTACAACAAGATTCATAGACCGTTATCGAACTGCATCTATGATTAATAATCCACCCTCAGAATGTCATCTGACCAAACCTTGGGTATTAAGTTGCAAGCAACAGATAATCGCATTAAGCAAAGTGTGTAATGTAAACAATGTAAACATCGTTGTTTTCTCCCTAATGGCAACAACACATCCCCCACCCGTTATGTTTCTGTCACTCGAGCGTGAGTAAGAGGGAGGCATGAACCCATTATCGAGCATAAATACTCCCTCTTGGAGTTACAAGCATCTTCTTGGCCAGAGCATCTACTAGCAACGGAGAGATGCAAGACCATGAATAACATACACATGGATAAAACATGATAGATTGATAATCATTGGACATAGCATTCAATATTCATCGGACCCCACTAAACACAACATGTAGCATCTAGCTACTGCTATGGACCCGTAGTCCAAGGATCTAAACATGACGCATAAAGAGGAGAGAACAACCATCTAGCTACTGTATGGACCCGTAGTCCAAGGATGAACTACTCACGCATCATTCCGGAGGTGGACATGGTGGTGTAGAGCCCTCCGGTGATGAATTCCCCTCCCGGAAGGGTGCCGGGGAGAGCTCTAGAACCCTCCCGAACTAGGGTTGACGATGACGGCGCATGTGGATGTTTTTCATGGAAAAGGCTCGGGTATCTAGGGTTAACCTCCCGAGAGGTATAAATAGGCGAGGGGGCAACATCGGTGGGCGGACAGGGGGCCCACACTACCCCTGGGTGTGGCCAGAGGGGGCACGCCGCCCTACGGTGTGGGGCCCCTGTGGCCCCCTCCGGGTCCCCTTTGGACTCTGTGTGCCTGACATATTTCTAAGACTTATGGTTTTCGAATAGTCCAATTCCGAGAATATTTCGAGAACAACTTTTCTGAAATAAAAAACAGCAGAAACCAGGAACTGGCTCTGTCGCATCTTGTCAATAGGTTAGTCCTAGAAAATCGATAAAAATGGCATAAAGTGTATAGGAAACATGTAGCATATAGTATGAAAACAACATGGTGAACATAAGAAATTATGGATACGTTTATGATGTATCAACATCCCGAAGATTAGTTCCTACTCGTCCTTGAGTAGGTAAATGATAAAAACAAATAAATAACTTTTGAGGTGACATGCTACCAACATAAACTTGATCATCATAGTAATGTAAAGCATGTAAACTAGGATCAAATGAATACGGGTTGTTGTTTATAGTTGATATTAAATAGAATAATGTATAAACCATTAGGAATAAAAAGGTAAAACTTTTCAATGAATCAATACTGAAAGACAATCAACTGTGCAAGGTTTATTAAAGATGATTTAAGCTTCAAGAACAACAATATAATCATCCAAGGCATCAAAACTCTCACAACAACTCCTGTTAGTAACAAGTCAAGTGACAATAATATGCACGTAGGAAAATCATTAAGATATTTGCGCACTCAAAACAAGCAAGCATTCTGTATTGGTCCCTGGCACCTAGATGTTATGGCTTAAAGAACATTATGGGGGGTTTGGATGGTTAATGGAAGAAAGTACCATACAACTGAAAATGATCATTAGACAAGAGGGAGTCTTATAATCGAAGTTATGCAAGGAGTAGTGATTGCCACACGACGGATGCACATAGAGCTATAAGTGTATGAAAGCTCTTCAATGGAACTAGTGGGGGCGCATCCAACTTGCTTGCTCACCAAGACCTAGAGCTCTTTTGAGGAGGCTCGTCATGGGAATATACAAGACAAGTTCTATAATGTAAAGTTCCCCCACATAGTTATGCAAGTCATAATATGAAAACTCTCTCCAAACTGAATTATTGGTGCTAAATAAGCACAAGTGTGGAATAAATGATAGTGTTGCTTCCCCCTCTCTCTATACTATCTCTCTTTGGCCATTTTGGGGGGGCCTTTTGTCTCTTTTTTTATTTTTTTGATATATAACCTCACTGGTAGGGGCAACACTCTATTTTACAATGAATCATCACACTTTTAGTAGTCATAACTCGAACTGAAATATCTCTGATGTATATTAAACTAAATGCTCCTGCCAGTGTACTAGTATGCAAAATAACAATGAAGCGTGACATCAAGTAACATAATGAAGATGGATGTTGTATGGCAATATATCTCGGAATGTCTATGGGAATGCCATGGTAGGAAGGTATGGTGGCTGTTTTGAGGAACATAATTTTTGGCTTATGTGTAGAAGAACAAAGTTCTCCCACGGGGTTTGGATGCACTGGCAAAGTTTGCACCAACTCTCGATGTGAGAATGAGCAATGCACAGTACCGAAGAGGCTAGCAAATATGGATGGGGGAAGTGCGAGAAAACCGTAAAATAGAACTCAAAAGTTGAAAGATTACAACTAAAATTATGATCTTACAAGGCATAATGAAAATCACTCCAAGAGGGTCCATGGCAGTGACAAGTCACCGTTAGCTACCCCGACCGTAGCGCGTAACAAAAAGCCATTACGATTGCTATCAGCAAAGAAAATCATATACCATTATCCTATCAACTGGTTATTTGAGTGTGGCATAGTTTCAAGCTTTTAGACCAACCATTAATTGTTTTTACTCTACTAAACCAGAAAGTTTACCATTAAGCATATTAATATCTCAAAACAACAGCAAATAATCAAGTGAAACAGTTTAGTGATCTACAAGAATATGCAAGTTTTTTCCGTTATACCATCTAGCACATGTAGCATTTTCTATTTCCATCAAGCACCATTCAATATATATTTTAACACGAACTCTCCAAATAATATAGCAATGAAACAAGAGAGTACTAATACTACTATACTAGAACTAACAACTCTCAATAAGATATGCATGAAAAACAGGAGCTAAACGGATTGCAACAGCTAGAAGAAAAACTAAGAATATGAGCATAACGAGTATTCAGCATAACGAGTATTCATATGAAAAGCGGAGCGTGTCTCACTCCCATACAAAGAATGCTGGGTTCCAACTATATTTATTGCAGCAAGGAAAACAAAATAAAACAAAACAAAAACAAACTGACGCTCCAAGTAAAATGCATATGATGTGACTGAATAAAAATATAGTTTCACTAGAGGTGACCTGATAAATTGTTGATGAAGAAGGGGATGCCTTGGGAATACCCAAGCTTTGACGCTTGTGTCTTCTTATAATTTTCCGGGATGAACCACGGGGGCATCCCCAAGCTTTTGCTTTTCACTCTTCTTGATCACATTATATCACCCTCTTCTCTTGACCCTTGAAAACTTCCTTCACACCACTCAAAGTAACTTGCATTAGAGGGTTAGTGCATAATAAAAAATTCACATGTTATGCATGGACACAAGCGTTATTATTACTTTTAAACATTAGCTACAGCCAATGATGTTCCGTGAAGCAAAGAAATCCACTCGACATGGTAAAAGAGAGAATGCAAGTCAAAAGGCAGAATGTGTCGAAACCAGAACAGTCTGTAAAGACAAAAAATTTAGAGTCACTTACGTTGATCAAATTGAAAAACTTAAAGTTAGAAAAAAGTTTAGGACTTACCTGAGGAATAAGCACACAAATTGTCAAGTCTTTTTGATCTTTCTGTGATTCATGCGATTTTATACGGTGGACAGCAGAAATCTGTTTCCTGCACAGAAATCGAAATCTAACCTCAACTTTCGCTAGAGACTTTACTTGGCACAACTAATACATGAAAATAAAGATACAAAGGAGTTTCTATAGAAGTATACATCACCTTGACTCAAAGAAAACAGAGAAAAACAATGCGAAAATAAACATGGGTTATCTCCCAAGAAGTATTTTTCTTTAACGCCTTTTAGGTAGGCATAGAAAGAGAAAATCAAGTCTTTTCAAGTGAAGAAGCATCCAAATTGTAACTTGTTCGAATAATAGAATCAAAAGGCAACTTAATTCTCTTCCTAGGAAAGTGTTCCATACCTTTCTTGAGTGGGAACTGATATTTAATATCCCCCTCTTTCATATCAATAACAGCACCAACGGTTCTAAGAAAAGTTCTTCCCAAAATAATAGGACGAGAAGAATTGCATTCAATATTCATAACAACAAAACCAACGGGGACAAGGTTATTATTAACCATAATAAGAACATCATCAACTCTCCCCCAAAGGTTTCTTTCTACCATTATAAGCAAGACAAACATCCATATAATAGTGTTCCAATGGTGGTAAATCAAGCGTATCATAAAGTTTCTTGGGCATAACAGAGATACTGGCACCAAGATCACATAGAGCATTACAATCAAAATAATTCACCTTCATTTTAATGGTGGTATCCCAACCATCTTCTAGTTTTCTAGGAATAGAGGATTCACATTTTAATTCTTCTTCTCTCATTTGCATGAGAGCATTTGTAATATGTTTTGTGAAAGCCATATTCATACTATTAGCATCGAGATTACTAGCAAGCTTTTGTAGGAACATAACTACTTCAGAGATATTGCATAAAATTTCAACACTTTTATCAGGAACAGTTTTAGCAGTTTTAGGCAATTTTAAACGTTTAGCAGAAGAAGTGGAGACATTGCCAACACCAATTACTTTACCATTAATAGTAGAAGGTTTACTAGCATGAGAAGCTTCAGTTTTACTAGTAGTGGTAATATTACAAACATTAGCTATATTATTCTTTCTAGCTATTTCATCTTCTCTTTCCTATCTAGCATGCAATTCAGCTAGCATCCTAACATTGTCATAAATTCGAATTTGAATGGCATTAGTAGCAGCAAAAGGATTTTCATCTATGGTTTCAGGTTTAGCAGTCATTTTATTGATTAAAGAAGAGTGTGCCTCAGACATGGATGAAATACAGGTTTCAGCACGAGCAATTTTAACTTGCAAACCAGAAATCTCCCTACTTAAATTCTCAAGTTGATAACTGATATTTTTCAACATAACAGATTGTTCTTCCATGGTCTTAGTAAATAATTTATTTTTCTCATATTGATTTTGATTAAAGTCTTTAGTGGCCCTTTCAACTTCTAAAATTCTTTCATTAGACATCCCAGATCTATCATAAGAATAATTATTACCACTATTAGTAGGATATGTCCTATAGTTGTTGCTACCAAAATTATTCCTATAAGAATTATTATTTTTAATGAAATTCACATCAATATGCTCTTCTTGAGAAACCAAAGAGGCTAAAGGAACATTGTTTGGGTCAATAGGAGCATGGCCATTCACAAACATAGACATAATAGCATCAAGCCTATCACTCAAATAGGAGGTTTCTTCAACAGAATTTACCTTCTTACCCGTTGTAGCTCTGTCAGTGTGCCATTCAGAATAATTTACCATCATATCATCAAGATGCTTTGTTGTTGCCCCCAAAGTCATGGACATAAAGGTTCCTCCAGCAATTGAATCCAGAAGGTTTCTTGAAGAAAAATTCAGTCCTGCATAAAAAGTTTGGATGATCATCCAAGTAGTCAGTCCATGAGTGGGGCAATTGTTTACTAAAGATTTCATTCTTTCCCATGCTTTAGCAACATGCTCATTATGAAGTTGATTAAAATTCATACGGCTACTTATTAAAGATATAATCTTAGCAGGAGGATAATATTTTCCAATCAAAGCATCTTTACATTTAGTCCAAGAATCAATACTATTTTTAGGCAAAGATAGCAACCATTCTCTAGCTCTTTCTCTCAAAGAGAACGGAAACAATTTCAGTTTAATAATATCTCCATCTACATCCTTATATTTTGCATCTCGGATAGTTCAAAAAAATTATTAAGATGGGCAGCAGCATCATTAGTACTAATACCAGAAAATTGCTCTCTCATAACAAGATTCAACAAGGCAGGCTTAATTTCATAAAAATCGGCAGTAGGAGTAGGTAGAGCAATAGGTGTGCTAATAAAATCATTGTTGTTGGTGCTAGTAAAGTCACAAAACTTAGTGTTCTCAGGAGTACTCATTTTAGCAAGATTAAAAACAGGATAAAAATAACAACTAGAATAAGAACTAATTTTTGTGTGTTTTCGATATAGAGAAGCAAACAGGACAAAATAAAATAAACTAAGAAAAACTAAAACAAATTAAAGAGATTGGAAGTGAGAGACTCCCCTTGCAGAAATTCTCTTTCTCCCCAACAACGGCGCCAGAAAAATAGCTTGATGCACTTGTAACACACATTCGTTGGGAGACCCCATGAGGAAGGTATGAAGAGCACAATAGCAAGTTTCCCTAAAAAAGAAACCAAGGTTGAATCGACCAGTCGGAGAAAGAAATCACTTCTGAAGGTTGATGCAACTGATATTGGCAAGGCGCGCTACTGGTTCAGCAGCAACGTGGAACCTACACAACACAATCAAATCACTTTGCCCCAACGAAGCAGTGTGTAACATCCTTGGTTTTTTGGAGACATTCAAAATCACGAAAAGTTAAAACTTTTGTTTTCCACTAAAGCAAGCCACCAAAAAATAAACTCCCACACAAAGGAAATATCATATGTTATTCCAATATTATTGAAAATTATATTTCAAATATGCCTCTGTTTTCTAAAAACCCGAAATCCTAAAAATAAATAATTATGCAAACAAATTGTTTTCCTATTGACAAAATTTAAGAATATAAAATGGTTTTCTTAAACAATATGTTTTCCAAATGATTGTTTTCAACTCCTATTCAACAATAATGATTCATCTTTCTATTACTGGACTAATAAAATATTTTCAAAGCCAAAATTAACTATAATTTTTTTTAGTTACCATAACAAGTTCCAACCCTAAAGTGTTTTTCATGAAGTATTTTTCTTATAAAAATAAGTTAAATGACTATGGGAAATAATATTTCAAAAGTGTTTGTCTCTGGATTTTTATTTTGGCTATAAACATTATTTAACTATTTTCCTATTTTAAAATGGTATTAAGTAGCTATTGGTAGGTTAATCACATTTTGAAAATATAATTTTTTAAGTGTGTTAAAACAACACCTAAATGTTTCCACTGCAAAGATAATTATTTTACAAAAATTTAGAAGTTTGTTTGAGGTAATTTGGGGTATTTATTCAAAAGGAAATAAAAGAAAACAGAAAAAGGAAATGAAAAAAAAAAGAGCAACGTAGCAGCCTTGGGCCGAGCCCACTGCCTAACCCCCGTGCGAAGAAGCACACAGAGGCCACGAGTAGCCCGGCAGGAGCCCAAGTGCGCAGCCCAGCCCGTCCCTCTCCTCCTCTCTCTCTGACAGGTGGCCCTGCCACTGACCTCAACGATGACGTCATCTCATCAACCTCTTGCACACGCAACCGAGTTGGGGAAGAACATACCGAATCTGGCCAGAATTTCACGCGATTTAAGGAAGGATTTGTGGCCCCGAGCCCCTCCATAAATAGCCTACAACCTCATATACGATTCCCCCTTGGAACCCTAGAACACCTCGCCGCCAGGCCGCCGCAATTCATTGCTAGAGCCGCACAACACCGCCGACATCTTCCTTGTTTTCTGGCATGGTGAGCCCCTCACGAACCTCGACGAGCTCACCATCTCCCTTCCCTCTCTCCTGCGCACCCACTGATGCCATGGTTCGAAAAAAATCGCAGCACAACGGCCGTGCCGTCCACTCCGAGACTCACCGGAGCCCCTCCCATCTCCATATTTGCGTCGTTGCCGCTTCGGGTTCACTTGAGGAATGCCACCCAGGATCAAAGTGATTTTGATGTTCCGCGAGTTTAGATTTCTTCTAGTGTAGCCTTTGGTCATATGAGCTCTGGCTTAGTCGATTAAGTTCTGTGGACTCTACCTGTGGCTTGACAAGCAGATGTAGCAGAATTATAGGTGGAACGGGTCTTGGCGGTTGGTAGTTTTCATGCTTCTGAAAGACTTTGACTCAATTCTCTCGTTAGTGCATATGCATGACATGATGATTACTATGTGATTCATGCGGGCATTACAACAAGATTCATAGACCGTTATCCAGCTGTATCTATCACTAATAATCCACCCTCAGAATGTCATCCGAGCTAACCTTGGGTATTAAGTTGCAAGCAACATATAATCGCATTAAGCAAAGTGTATAATGTAAATAATGTAAACATCGTTGTTTTCTACCTATTAGCAACAACACGTCCCCCACCCGTTATGTTTCTGTCACTTGAGCGTGAGTAAAAGGGAGGCACGAACCCATTATCGAGCATAAATACTCCCTCTTGGAGTTACAAGCATCTACTTGGCCAGAGCATCTAGTAGCAACGGAGATCATGCAAGATCATAATAACATACACATGAATAAAACATGATAGATTGATAATCATTAGACATATCATTCAATATTCATCGGATCCCAGCAAACACAACATGTAGCATTACAATAA
Organism: Alopecurus myosuroides; assembly: GCA_028641055.1. Taxonomy (NCBI): domain Eukaryota; kingdom Viridiplantae; phylum Streptophyta; class Magnoliopsida; order Poales; family Poaceae; genus Alopecurus; species Alopecurus myosuroides. The sequence goes on along the minus strand of JAPCYS010003409.1, from coordinate 33,711 downwards.
GATGATCTTGGTCATGTTAGGCAGCTCACAAGATCTAAACATGAGGCATAAAGAGGACAGAACAACCATCTAGCTACTTCTATGGACCCATAGTCCAAGGATGAACTACTGAGGCATTATTCTAGAGGCGGACATGGTGGTGTAGAGCCCTTCGGTGATGAATTCCCCTCCCGGCAGGGTGTCGGGGAGAGCTCCAGAACCCTCCCAAACTAGGGATGACGATGGCAGCGTCTGTGGATGTTTTTCGTGGAAAAGGCTCGTGTATCTAGGGTTAACCTCTCGAGAGGTATAAATAGGCGAGAGGGAAACGTCGGTGGGCGGCCAGGGGGCACACCACCCCTGGGTGTGGCCAGAGGGGGGCGCGCCGCCCTATGGTGTGGGGCCCTTGTGGTCCCCCATCCGGGCCCCCTCCGTATTCCGTGTGCGCGACAGATTTCTAAGATTTTTGGTTTTCGAATCGTCCAATTCCGAGAATATTTCCAGAACAACTTTTTTGAAATAAAAAACAGCAGAAAACAGGAACTCGCTCCGTGGCATCTTGTCAATAGGTTAGACCCAGAAAATGGATAAAAATGGCATAAAGTGTATAGGAAACATGTAGCATATAGTATGAAAACAACATGGAACATCAGAAATTATGGATACGTTTATGACGTATCAGCTACCCCGACCGTAGCGCGTAACAAAAAGCCATTACGATTGTTAACAGCAGAGGAAGTCATATACCATTATACTATCAACTGGTTATTTGAGTGTGGCACAGTTTCAAGCTTTTAGACCAACCATTAATTGTTTTTACTTTACTAAACCAGCAGGTTTACCACTAAGAATATTAATATCTCAAAACAATAGCAAATAATCAAGTGAAACAGTTTAATGATCTACAAGAGTATGCAATTCTTTCCAACATACCATCTAGCACATGTAGCATTTTCTATTTCCATCAAACACCAAACAATCTATATTTCAACACAAACTCTCCTACTAATATAGCAATAAAACAAGAGAGTGCTATCATAAATCTACTAGAACTAACAACTCTAAATAAGAGATGCATGAAAAACAGGAGCTAAAAGGATTTGCAACAGCTAGAAGAAAAACTAAGAATACGAGCATGGAAGAAAACGAGTATTCATATGAAAAAGCGGAGCGTGTATCTCTCCGATACAAGAATGATGGGTTCCAAACATATTTGTTGCATCAAAGAAAACAAAAGAAAACAAAACAAAAATTAAACAGACACTCCAAGTAAAGTGCATATGATGTGACCGAATAAAAATATAGTTTCACTAGAAGTGACCTCATAAATTGTTGATGAAGAAGGGGATGCCTTGGGCATCCCCAAGCTTAGATGCTTGAGCCTTCTTAGAATTTTCTGGGATGAACCACGGGGGAATCCCCAAGCTTGGGCTTTTCACTCTTCTTGATCACATTATATCACCCTCTTCTCTTGACCCTTGAAAACTTACTTCACACCAAACTCAAAGTAATTCGCATTAGAGGGTTAGTGCACAATCAAAAATTCACATGTTATCCTTGGACACAAGTGTTATTAATACTTTTTAAACGTTAGCTATAGCCACTGATGTTTTGTGGAGCAAAGAAATCCACTCGACATAGTAAAAGAGAGAATGCAAGTTAAAAAGGGAGAATCTGTCAAACCCAGAATAGTCTGTAAAGACAAAAAAAAATTGGGGCACTTACGTTGCTCAAATCGAAAAACGCAAAGCTATAAATTCTTTAGGAATTATCTAAGGAATAAGCACAAAAAATTGCAAGTCATTTTGATCTTTCTGTAAATTATATGATTTTATACGGTGGACAGCAGAAATCTGCTTTCACTAGAGACTTTACTTGGCATAACAAATGCGAAAAATTAAAGATAGAAAGGAGTTTCTACAGAAGTAAACAACACCTTGACTCAAAGAAAACAGAGAAAAACAATGCAAAAATAAAACCATGGGTTATCTTCCAAGAAGTGCTTTTCTTTAACGCCTTTTAGCTAGGCCCAGAAAACTAGAATCAAGTATTTTCAAGTGAAGAAGCATCCAATACAAAACCACGAGGCTTACGTTTACCTTTCTTACCCTTATTCTTACTTCTAGGGAACTGGTGATTGAAGCTCGGTTTGGAGGTGAAAGTCAAGGTACCTTTCCCTACATCAATAGTTGCTCCCAAGAGCTTTAGCAAAGATCTTCCAAGAGTAATTTGGCCTCCTGATACGTCAAAAACGTATCTAATTTTCCGAACACTTTGCTGATGTTTTCCCTCTAAACTTGTGTGTTTTGAATGCAACTAACATGGACTAACGTTGTTTTCAGCAGAATTACTTTGGTGTCTCGTTTTTCGCAGAAAATCAACTTTTAGGAAAATACCCGGAAACGAAGGGAAAGTCAATATTTTATCCGAAGACTCCTGGAGCCAGAAGATGAGTTGAAGAGGGGCAAGGGGGTGCCCTCACCACCCCTAAGCGTGGCCAAGGTGGGCCCGCTTATGGGCATGGTGAGCCAACCTTGGGCACCCCCTCGGTCTCCCATTTTGACTACACATGCCCCGAAACCTAAAAACCCAAGGGGGTTCGATCGTTTTCCAGAAAGAAGTCTGTAGCTCCGCCGCCATCGCGAATCCTTTTTTGGGGTTCAGAAACTCCATTCTGGAACCCTGGCGGGATGGGGAATTGGAGGAGATCATCGCCATTGTCATCACCAACGCCTCTCCATCGACCATCCATGTTTCCCCCATCCACGTGTGAGTAATTCCCCCGATGTAGGCTGAAGGGGATGGTAGGGATTGGATGAGATTGTTCATATAATAAAGTCGTGATTGTTATGGCATAGTGCCTAGTATCCTCTATTAGTGCTATTGACATTGTTGCAACTTGTTATGCTTAATGCTTGTCACTTTGGGCTCGAGTGCCATGATCTCAGATCTGAACATGTTATTGAATCACGATGATAATTATTGTCTCTTGATCATACCTGCAAATTGTTTACACATATCGTTGTCCGGAACTCGAGGCCCTGAAGTGACGGAAATTGGGACAACCGGAGGGGATGGCTGTGATGTGAGGATCACATGTGTTCACGAAGTGTTAATGCTTTGCTCCGGTGTTCTGTTAAAAGGAACACCTTAATTACCAGTAGTTCCCTTGAGGACCCGCTGAAAATAGGCTGGTAGGACAAAAGATGTTGTGCAAGTTTTCATTGCGAGCACGTACGACTATTTACGGAACACATGCCTATGGTTACTTAGTGCTTGGATGATTTATCTTATTTATCTGCAATGCCCATGTCTTGATTATTATATGAACTATCTTGTCCATGCAACTCCCGTTCATCTATCCCTATGCCTACAGTATTTAATCCTGTTGTTTACTTCAATCACCACTGCTGCTGTTTTCATTTCATTGCTGCTATTATTTCACTACTTCTGCTACTATAAAACTGTTACTACTGATAAACCATTGCGAACAAGTCCACTTTTAGGTGCAGGTGAATTGAAAACTCACGTGTTAAGGCTCACAAATATTCTTTGGCTCCCCCTGTCGATTCAATAAATTTGGGTTTTACTTCCCTCGAAGACTGTTGCGATCCCCTATACTTGTGGGTTATCAAGACTATTTTCTGGCGCCGATGCCGGGGAGCATAGCTTTATTTGTGAGCTCACCGGAGAGTACTATTATCTACTGCGAATCATTCATCGTGGGTAAGACTTGTGATGGAAAGTTTCCTATATTACCATCCACTACAAGAAGAGGTACAACTTTTAACACCTTTGTTGGTCTTGATTCACCGTCTGTTATGAGTAAGCTGCTTACACCACCACATACACATGCTACACGTGCTACTTCTGCTGAATCTGAAAATACTTCTGATACTTTTGATGATGCTTCTACTGTGCTTGATGAGAGTGGTTCTCTCGGTCCTTTCTTAGATGCTACAATTTCTAAAGCTTAAAATATTGCAAACACGGAAACTCCTGATAAAAATTCAGCTACTCCTGCTGTTTCACCTGATCTTAGAGAGAATCCTAGTGATGATTTTGATGATTCCTATATTGAACTTAATGATGATCTTATTGATGAAATACATGCTATGAAGGATAGATATGTTGTTATAAGTCTTACTGAAATTCGTGTTGTTAAATATAAATTATCTCCTGATGCTAAGTTTGCCACTTATCCCATTAATATTAGGGATAAGGATTATGATTTCTCTCTAGATTTATCTTATATATCTATTGTTGAGAAAGAACCTTTTTGTGGTACTGAAAATGAAAGTGCTATGAAACATATGAATGAGCTCTCCTCTTTGAGTAGTTTATTCTCTGATGATCTTAAGAAACATAGCTACTTTGTTGCTAAAATATTCCCTTTCTCATTAAAAGATGAAGCTAAAACTTGGTTTAATAATTTGTGTCAGGGATCTATTGATAGTCCTATTGGTTTGGTTAATGCTTTCTTTCAGAAATATTTTCCTGCTAGTGCTCAACATGCTGCTTTACAAAATATATTTCATTTCAAGCAATTGAAAGGAGAGAAATTGCCTGTATCTTGGGCAAGGTCATGTTCTTTAGTTAGGGCTACACCTGGGCATAAGCTAGAAAATAATGAACTTCTTGATATATTCTATAATGGACTAACTGTTGAATCTAGGACATACCTGGATAGTTGTGCTGGTTGTGTTTTCAGGCAAAGAACTCCAGATGAAGCTGAGGAATTAATGGCTAAAATAAGCCAAAATCATGATGATTGGACTATGGTTGAGCCTGAGCCGACCCCTACTCCAGTATCAACACCAACACCAACACCCAACAAGAGGGGAATGATTGAATTAAATGATGAAGTGATGAGAGAAGCCAAGAAATCTCTTAAAGAGAGGGGTATTAAATCTGAAGATGTGAAGAATCTTCCACCTATAGAAGAATTATGTAAGCCAATCCCTCACTCATCCACCATTGAGGTACACTCTCTCCAACAGTTTGATAGTAGAGATATTCCCTATAATAAACCTCCTGATCAATGTTTAGATGAATTTGATAATTATGTTATTAAGCAAGATAATTTTAATATGAGAGTGCAAAATCACCTAATGGAAAACTCTAGAGCTAGGTATTATAGAAAGAACCTCTAATGATGTTTAAATGCTTGTTAAACACTTTCAAATGGTTCAAACTCAAATTGATCAACTTGCTAAAGTGCAAAAAGATTTGCTAGTTAATGCTTCTAAAGAAAAACATGCTTATGAAATAAGAACTAGAAGTGGTATTGCTACACAATATCCTTTATATCCTGAGGGGCATCCCAAAAGAATTGAACAAGATTCTCAACAAACTAATAATAATGGTATTCATACTAAGAAGGAAACAAAGAAGAAACATAAAACATATGTAGAATCCTCTAAACTAGCTAAAGATCGTAATAGTATATCTATCTTTGATGCTGAAACTGAAAGTGGTAATGAAGAGAATAATGCTTCTGATAAAGAAGAAATTGAAGAGGAACCTGAAAAGCAAACTGAAAATACAAAGTACACTAAGGAAGATTTTTTTACTAATAAACATGGTAATGAGAGAGAACCTTGGGTACAAAAACCAATGCCTTATCCTAATAAGAAACAAAAATAGAAAGAAGAAGAACATTACAACAAGTTTTGTGAATGGATAAAATCTTTGTTCTTGCAAATTCCTTTAACTGATGCTATTAAATTGCCTCCTTATGCAAAATATATGAAAGATATTGTCTCTAACAAAAGGAAGATTCCTAACGAGGAAATTTCCACTATGCTTGCTAATTACTCTTTTAATGACAAGGTTCCTAAGAAGCTTGGAGATCCTAGTATACCAACTATTCCCTCTTCTATTAAAAATAATTATGTTAAAAACTGCTTTGTGTGATTTAGGAGCTGGAGTTAGTGTCATGCCTTTTACTCTCTATAAAAGACTCCTCCTAGAAAAATTTATACCAACTGATATATCTTTGCAAATGGCTGATAAATCCACTGCTATTCCTGTGGGTATATGTGAGGATGTTCATGTTCAAGTTGCTAATAATTGTCTGATATTAACTGACTTTATTGTGCTGGAAATGCCTGAAGATGATAATATGTCTATTATTGTTGGAAGACCTTTTCTTAATACTGTAGGGGCTGTTATTGATTGCAATCAAGGAAAAGTTACTTTTAATGTTAATGATAAAGAGCACACTGTTTATTTTCCCAAGAAGATTGGTAAGAAATATGGTCTACATTCAATTGAAAATATTGAGACCATCAAGATTGGAGAATTTTATTGTCCTATTCCAAAGCCATCCAAAGAGTATGAGACCGTCATGGTTGGCACTATATCAATCAAGGTTGAGGTAACATAAATATTTGGTGAGAAACAAAGTTTCATTTCATATAAAATTATTTTGGTAGCAAGACTTGATCAGCCTTGTTAACAAAGTGATTTTAAATGAAGGAAACAATGTTAGCACTACGTGTTCGTTACGTTTTGTTATTCATATGCTAAGCTTGGGCGGAGTTGATACGTCAAAAACGTATCTACTTTTCCGAACACTTTGCTGATGTTTTCCCTCTAAACTTGTGTGTTTTGAATGCAACTAATACAGACTAACGCTATTTTCAGCAGAATTACTTTGGTGTCTCGTTTTTGCGCAGAAAATCAACTTTTAGAAAATACCCGGAAATGAAGGGAAAGTCCATATTTTACTCGAAGACTCCCGGAGCCAGAAGATGAGTCGGAGAGGGGCAAGGGGATGCCCTCACCACCCCCAGGCGCGGCCAAGGTGGGCCTGCGCCTGGGCATGGTGAGCCCACCTCGGGCACCCCATCGGACTCCCCTTTTGACTACATATGCCCCGAAACCTAAAATCCCGAGAGGGTTCGATTGTTTTCTAGAAAGAAGTCCATAGCTCCGCCGCCATCGCGAATCCTTTTCTGGGGTTCAGAAACTCCATTGTGACACCCTGCCGGGACGGGGAATTGGAGGAGATCATCGCCATCGTCATCACCAACGCCTCTCCATCGACCATCCATGTTGCCCCCATCCATGTGTGAGTAATTCCCCCGCTGTAGGCTGAAGGGGATGGTAGGGATTGGATGAGATTGCTCATGTAATAAAGCCGTGATTGTTAGGGCATAGTGCCTAGTATCCTCTATTAGTGCTATTGACATTGTTGCAACTTGTTATGCTTAATGCTTGTCACTTTGGGCCCGAGTGCCATGATCTTAGATCTGAACATGTTATTGAATCACGATGATAATTATTGTTTCTTGATCATACCTGCAAGTTGTTTACACATATCGTTGTCCGGAACCCGAGGCCCCAGAGTGACAGAAATTGGGACAACCGGAGGGGATGGCTATGATGTGAGGATCACATGTGTTCACGGAGTGTTAATGCGTTGCTCCAGTGTTCTATTAAAAGTAACACCTTAATTACCAGTAGTTCCCTTGAGGCCCCGCTGAAAAAGGGCTGGTACGACAAAAGATGTTGTGCAAGTTCTCATTGCGAGCACGTACGACTATTTACGGAACACATGCCTATGGTTACTTAGTGCTTGGATACTTTATCTTATTTATCTGCAATGCCCATGTATTGATTATTGTATTTGTTTACTTCAATCACCATTGCTGTTGTTTTCATTTCACTGTTGCTATTATTTCACTACTGCTGCTACTGCTATAAAACTGTTACTACTGATAAACCACTGCGAACAAGTCCACTTTCAGGTGCAGGTGAATTGACAACTCACTTGTTAAGGCTCACAAATATTCTTTGGCTCCCCTTGTGTCGAATCAATAAATTTGGGTTTTACTTCCCTCGAAGACTGTTGTGATCCCCTATACTTGTGGGTTATCACCTCCTCCTACACATTCAATAACAAGATAATCAGTGGATACCGTTCTCCCTAGGAGTTTTGTAAACACTCCATCAGCTATCCGAACAACAAATACAATGGTGTTATTAGTGAGAGTTATTTCTTCTCCTCCCTCAGGAAGTCCCCAAAGACTCAAAGATTCATAAATCTCTTTAGGCATAAGACAAAATTCAGACGTAATATCACAACGAGCATGAAAAGTTTCACCATTTATAGTAACCTTTACTGTAGGGATCATATTTGAGGCTTCAAAATTTATTGGGACACAATCATAATGTTCACGAATCTGATTATAACCTTATTTTAAGCAAGATACATGTGTCTCAAGAGTGTTTAATTTAGCATAAATGCTTGCAAGGGCTATATCAGTTTTACTAGGTAAGCTATAGGTGGCAATAAATGTTTGTATGGCATTAAAAGCTTGATCCCCTTGTAATGAAGGAAATTTCCTCCTGCTATAGTATCCAAAGAATACCTATAGCAAAGAACAAGACCAAAGTAAAAGCTACGAAGAAACGGGCTTAGATTCATTTTAGGCTCAGTTTTATAATAAGATTCAAAAACTCTATACCAGGCTTCTTTAAAACTCTCATTACTCCCCTGTTTGAAAGTAATAATCATTTCCTCAGGTGTCATGGTAAAAGGGATAGGAACAGACATAAAAGCAACTTTAAATAAGAACTCTTTTTTGTGTGTTATCGATATAGAGAAGCAAACAAGACAAAATAAAATAAACTAAGCAAAACATAAACAAAGTAAAGAGATTGGAAGTGAGAAACTCCCCTTGCAGAAATCCACTTTCTCCCCGGCAACGATGCGAGAAAACTTGATGGAGGCTGATGCTCGTTGGGAGACCCCAAGTGTAGGGTGTGAAGAGTGCAGCGGCAATTTTTCCCTCAGAAAGAAACCAAGGTTGAATCGACCAGTAGGAGAAAGAAATCACTTCTGAAGGTTGATGCAGCTAATGTTGGAAGGGCGCACTACCGGTTTAGCAGCAACGTGGAATCTACACAACACAATCAAATTACTTTGCCCCAACGAAGCAGTAAGGTTGTCAATCTCACCGGTTTTGGTGAAACAAAGGATTATACGTATAGTGTGGAAAGTAGTACTTGTTTGCAGTAGATGAAAGAGAACAATAATTGCAGTAGGAAAATAACGGAAAAACAATGGTTGTATTATCAATATAAATAAATGGACCGGGGTCCACAGTTCACTAGAGGTGTCTCTCCAAAACAGATAGATAAAATGCTAGGTAAACAAATTACAGCCGGGCAATTGACAGATATAAAGGCGGCACCTTACGTAGTGCATATGTATGACATGATGATTACTATATGATTCATGCGGGCATTACAACAAGATACATAGACCATTATCCAACTGCATCTATGACTAATAATCCACCCTCAGAGTGTCATCCGAGCAAACCTTGGGTATTAAGTTGCAAGCAACAGATAATTGCATTAAAAAAAATGTGTAATGTAAACAATAAAACTATCCTTAGACAAAGCATTGTTGTTTTCTCCCTAATGGCAATAGCACATCACCCGGCCTTTACGTTTTTGTCACTCGAGCGTGAGTGAAAGGGAGGCATGAACCCACTATCGAGCATAAATACTCCCTCTTGGAGTTACAAGCATCAACTTTGCCAGAGTATCTACTAGTAACGAAGAGCATGCAAGATCATAAATAAAATACATATAAAATAACATGATAGATTGATAATCATAGGATACAACATTCAATATTCATCGAATTCCAGTAAACACAACATGTAGCATTACAATAAGATGATCTTGATCATGTTAGGAAGCTCACAAGATCTAAAAATAAGGCATAAAGAGAACAGAACGACCATCTAGCTACTGTTATGGACCCGTAGTCCAGGGATGAACTACTCACGCATCACTCCAGAGGCAGGCATGGTGATGAAGAGCTCTCCGGTGATGAATTCCCTTCTCGGCAGGGTGCCAGGGAGAGCTCTAGATCCCTCCCGAACTAGGGTTGACGATGACAACGGCTACGGATCTTTTTGGTGGAAAAGGCTCGGCTGTTTAGGGTTAACCCGTGGAGAAGCTTATATAGGCGAGAGGGCAACGTTGTTGGGTGGCCGGGGGGCCACACCACCACCAGGCACGGCCAGGGGGCGCGTCGCCCTATGGTGTGGGGCCCCTGAGGCCCCCCTCCGGGTCTCCTCCGGACTCCGTGTACGTGACGACTTTCTAAGACTCTAGGATTTTGTTTCGTCCAATTCCGAGAATATTTCCAAAACAACTTTTCTGAAACCAAAAACAGCAGAAAACAGGAACTACCTCTATGGCATCTTGTCAATAGGTTAGTCCTAGAAAATCCATAAAAATGGCATAAAGTGTATAAGAAACATGTAGCATATGGCATGAAAACAACATGGTACATCAGAAATTATAGATACGTTTGAGACGTATCACGGTGCAACCGTCCAGAGCGTCACGGAGGCCACGAATCTTTACGGTGCGGGTGGTCATCGGCTCGTAGTTCTGGCTCGCTTTGAGGCCGAGCCTAGCGCTGCAGCGGCCGGTGATGCCGTCGTCAGAAACTGGGGTTTCGTCAGGAGGCGGCACGTCGTCGACAATCTCCGCAATGACGACGTCGTGGTGCAGAGTCACGGAGAGGGGGCGGAGCCAAGGGGCCTCGGGTAAGTGGCAGGGCTAACACCACTACACCATGTCAGTGTAAGTGATGAGAGCGAAGACGCCGAGGATGAATTGGCGCTCCCATCGTGCTGCGGCGAGCTGGCAACACTACCCAGCAGGGTACTATGCGTGAGAGCCGCTTCCCACCTCCCCCGAGCACAGCATCTCCGCACGGCTCATTGTGAGCCAGGGCCTGATACGTCATAAATGTATCCCTAATTTCTGATGCTCCATGATGATATTATGCAAATTGCTACATGTTTTCTCTCTTATTTATTTCATTTTTATCGATTTTCCGGACTAACCTATGAGCAAGATGCCACAGAGCCAGTTCCTTGTTTTTTGCTATTTTTTAGTTTCAGAAAAGTTGTTCTCGAAATATTCTCGGAATTGGAAAATTCGAAGCCCGGAAGTCCTATTTTCCCTGGAAGCATCCAGAAGACCGAAGAGGAGCCGGAGAGGGGCAGCAGGAGGGCCACACCATAGGGTGGCAAGGCCCCCTGGCCGCGCCAACTATAGGTGTGGGCCCCCTAGAGCACCACCGCCTTTTCCCTTTCGCCTATTTAAGCCCCCCGGATGGAAAACCCTAAACACCTGATCAAAATCCCCGAAAAAGTTTCGCAGCCGCCGTCACCATCAACCCTCGATCAGGGGTGTTCTGAAGCTGTTTCTGGCACCCTGCCGGAGAGGAGATCATCACCGGAGGCCTCTTCATCACCATGCCTGCCTCCGGAGTGATGCGTGAGTAGTTCATCCTTGGACTACGGGTTCGTAGTTGTAGCTAGATGGTTGTCTTTCCTCATATGCCTCCATGTTTAGATCTCGTGAGCTGCCTATCATGATCGAGATTGATATGTAATTCTCTGTGCTGTGTTTGCTGGGATCCGATGAATATTGACCTTATGCCCAGTTGATTATAGTCTTTATTTTCATATGTTGTTTGTGATCTTGCATGCTCTCCGTTTCTAGTGGTTATTCTGGCCAAGTAGTTGCTCGTGACTCCAAGAGGGGGTATTTATGCTCGATAGTGGGTTCATGCCTCCTTGTTGCCTTGCTCGAGTGACAGAAATTTCCTTCTTTCTTTACTTTCTACAAGCATACACTGTTTTTCCACACTATACGTCTAATCTTTGTTTTAAGCAAGACCGGTGAGATTGAAAACCTCACTGTACCATTGAGGAAAAGTATTTTGATTGTGTTGTGTGCAGGTTCCACGTTGTTGCTGACACCGGTGAAGCGCCAGCACCACTGTCAGTGGCATCAACCTTCCGAAGATTCTCTTTCTCCTACTGGATTGATAACCCTAGTTCTTAACTAAGGGGAAAACTCCTACCTCTATGCTCATCACACCTTCCTCTTGGGGTTCCCAACAACATAGAGAAAAGGATTTAACTCTGCCAGCAACAGGGACGCATGAGCGCGCGGCGGTGGAGCAAGCGCAAGGCGGCCAAGGTGGCGATGGTACAAGGGTGGAGGAGGGGCGCGAAGAAGGGCACACATTCCCTGTTCTCATTGAAGGACTCGGTCGCGCGCCAGCGGGGGACCCTTCGCAGAGTGGTGGGCCGCGAGCCCCAAGGGGCGCGGGAGAGGGTGATGTCGGACGGAACGTTGTGGCCATTCTTCGGGAGGATGACTGCACGCACCAGAGTAAGGTCAGTGTCGTTGAGGCAGTCTGGGTCTACTTCAAGTGTTTCGCCGAAACGACTTAAGGTGGTTGTCACCCCAAGCCGAGAGACATGTTCGGCTGGCATCTGCTTAGAAGTGACAACGGCAATGAACTGCATCGGGCAGGGGATGCGGTCTACTTCTTCCTCCCGGACCAAGCGGAACGTGGTGCCCTCAAAGACGAACGGTTGGTGATCCATCGCGATTTCGCCGTCACTAAAGGAGAGGAACTTGGTGTAGACATCTCCGATCGACAAGGGCACGATGGTAACTTGGAGCCCCGGGAGATCGTCGAAGATGGCATCGGCGAAGGAGGACACCAGCGAGGAGAAGGGTTGGGGAGACTCAATGTAGACCATAGCGATCCTATGTGCGGCCTCCATGTCCCTAGGTGGCATGAAAACCTCAATGGGCTCGGCCACGGACATGTCGTCATACTCCACCTCTTCCTCACTACCGGAGTTGGTGTTGTCAAGAGGGCGGAGCGATGCTTCAACCACGACTTCCCGGATGACGCGTTCCACCTCCGGCAAGGGCACAGAGGCAGAGGCCTCACCATCGAACAACCCGCCAACACGAGCATGCGGCGGCGAGAGCACACCAACGTCAACCACAAAGAGCTCGGGTCCTAAGCCAGTGGGGCGGATGGACGGGTAGGGGGCAGCTGGGCATGGGAGAGTGGTTGCATTGGAGGCTACGGGGGCATGGAAGTGGGGATGAAGGTGGGCTGGGGGAAATGCATGGTGCGGGAGCTGCGGCGATGCCCCGATCTACCACAGCAACAACATCAGACTGGGTTACAGCAGTCGTGGACTGGGTGCTCGATGGAGAGGCAACGAAAGCAGCCGTCATGGCCTTGGGTTTTGAACGGGCGTCTCAGAGAGGGTAATGGGGGAGCGGCTAGGCTGTTGGTATCATCTGTGAAGGAGCGAGCCGGAGATCATGTACCTTCATTGATCGCCACCGTACCAGGGGTAGACGAGGAGTGGGATGGCTCATCAAGAGCAGCGCATGGCTCAAGTCCAGCATGGGAGCCATTGATGGAGTCGACAGCAGAGATAAGGAGCGGTGCGGTTTCCGCGGAGGGGGAAGGGACATCCGATGTGACAGGGTCCACTAGAGATAAGTGATCATCCGTACGGACTAGGGGACAAGGAGTAAACCCGGCCCACGAAATCCGTTGCAGCCAGAGGGGATCCGCGACCAGGCAGGGATGTTTCTACCACGCGCACGATTACCCCATTGGCTGACTGGTAGGGCCACAGGGGTAAGGAGAGCAGCCGTAGCCATGGCTTCAGCGATCAAGCCATGGAACCCAAAGCAAAAGCGAGAGTAGTGCTTGGGGCCAACAGTGACAGTGGAAGAGGAGAAGTCCTAGGAAAGCACGGCTAGGCGGAACATGTGGTCGAAGACTTCTTCAATGGCGGCCCGGGGAGGGGGTGCAAAAGAAGAAGGAAAGGAGGCTGGACATAGTGCGAGCGGTGAAACGGGGTGAGGTGGACGGGGGTGACCTAGAGCTCGCCAGGTGAGAGCGGAGCAACTAGGAAGGTGATGCGAAGGATATGGGAGGTGATGCAGGTGTGGGAAGCCAAACCTGGGCCGATGTCGTTGCACCGGGCTGCGCGAGGGGAGCAAGCAGCAGCCCGCTCCTCAGCAGAGGAGCCTTACAGGTGGAGGTAGCCGTCAATAGGAACAACAGTGGACTAGGAAGGGCACTGAGTATGGTGGTCACCAGCCTTCGGGGTGACGGGGCGCGAGCCACCGGCGTCGCCTATCGCGTCTTGGGAGCTAATCTCCATCATCGATCCTTCTGCTCAACCACCGATTTCTCAAGAAAAACTTTGTCAATCCAGTAGATAGACAGATTAAATACTGAAGAAATCAAATGGGTGCATGGGAGGCGGACAATGAATTTGAGACCAAAAGTATGAAACAATTTGAGCGAAATTTTTTTCTTGTTTAGCAGACTAGAGTTGCTTTACGGACCGGATTAGCAATGGCAATGTCCGTGTGTTGATATAGGTCATTATTTTTCTCTACGAGTAGTGTATACGAAGCGTGGAAGCTCAAGGTAGTGCCAAAAGTTCGAGTGTTTTGGTGGAGAGTTATGAGGTATCTTACCTGTGGAGAAGACACTAAACCATAGACACATTGCTCTCGTGGCGAGATGTAAAGGCTGTCTAGCTGCAGACGAAGATATGATGCATGTGTTAATAACATGCAATCATGCAAGAAAGTTTTGGACTGAAGCAAGGAGCTGGTTGGATGTCAAGCTTCCCTTACTATACCCGAGATCTTGGGAGAAGGATATACTGTTTGATCTGATTATCCCAGAGGACGATTGACCGACGATTATCACTGTGATGGATGTGGGCGATCTGGGCGTCACGAAGTAGTGTTACAGATGTTCATGGCAGAGCTGATCTTGTTCAATTTTTGAGGAGAGTGAGGTCTGACCTAGCGATCCTAGAACTGCCAAGAGATCATGCAAGGACTTTGCCAGGATTTGAGTGGCGACCACCCGATGATGGATGGGTTAAGTTGAACGCCAATTCTTGTGTTTCACTAGACACAAGGAGGAGTGGAGCGGGAGGGGTAGCGAGATCTGTAAAGGATTTCATAGGCGCATGGAGCAAGCCTCTGGTGGGCATCACGGATCCGCTAGTGTAACATCCCTGATTTTGGAAAGTTCAAAAATCACAAAAAATTTAAACCTTTGTTTTCTTATCAAAACAAGCCACCAAAAACCAAATAAAATGCACGAACAAAAGAAAAAATTATGCTTTCCAATGTTATTGGAAATTGAAAGTCCAAATATACCTCAAACTCTATAAATCCTAAACCTCCTTCAAAAAAAAATTATTTATTCAAGGATATTTTTTCTGTTAACAAAACATCATCCCATAAAAGATTTTGATTCCAAATATTATTGAAGAATGTTTTCATAAATCCCAAGCTTGTTTTCACCTTCAAATAAATACCATATTTGAGCTTTGGAAATATAACAAGCCAAAAATTATGTATTGCTATTATAAATGAACTAACAAAATTTACATCAGTGACTTTAAATGGCTTTAACTGGCCACAAAATAAGTTAATATACTTTATAAATTCAATATTTGACCCATGGAATATTTTTTAGATATTTATTAAACCACCTTTTCTATTTATTTGATATTATCTATTTAAATGGAAGTTAGTGCCATTATGTTTTACTTCATTCCTTCAAAAACAAAAATTTCAGAGTGTTGGAAACATCACACATTTGTTTTAAATTGGAAGGTTTTATTAATTCAAAATTTTAGAAACTAACTAGAGGTTACTTGGACCCGTAATTCAAAAGTTATGTTTGAAACAAGAAAACAGAGAAAAAAAAGAAAAAAAAGGGAGCAGCAGCAGCGCAGCCCACCTGGGCTGAGCCCACTACCCTACATGCCGTGTGCGCATCATTGAGTGGCCCGCTACCAGCCCAGCCCGCTCCCTCTCCCCTATTTCTCTTCCAGGCGGGCCCCACCGCTGATGTCATGAGTGACGCCCGCCTCGACGTTCGCGCTGAAGACGGAGACAACCACGCCGCCACCTCTCACTGCCACCTCCCGCACTCCACGCCACCCCCTGTATGACCCCTCCCTCGACGTCTGCGCCTTGCCGCCTCCGAAAACCCTAACCATAAAAACCATCGCCGCCGCCACAATTTCTTCGCCGCCGGCCACCATTGACGGAGCTCGGGGGACCCTAAACGCCACCTCTCGGGTCCACGAGGAGGAGAACCAAGGAAAGGAGACGCATCAGCGCGAGGAGACGCGCCCTCCCATACCCTCCATGTTGCCGGGGAAACGCCGTCGCCATCGCGTCGTCCCCATCCGCGGTTCTCCGGCGACCGAACCTTCCGTTCGCCTATCTCCGTCGACAACGTCCACAGCAGGCGCAACCACGGCCACCATCATCCTTGCGGTGTCGAGCTGAGCACCATGGAGATCTCCCCGCATCCCAAAGACCACCGGAGTGGCACCATCGTCCGTGGCAGAGAGTCGCGCCACCGTCACCTTCGTCTCCGGCGAGGAACGACTGCCGGAGGAATTCTCCATCTCCCAGCATCGTCGGATCGCCATCTAACGCTCCATGCTAGATCCCACCGCGAAGAGGTACGAGCAAATCTCGTCGCACCACCTAGCTACACAGTCAGCGCACAGTCAGCGCTTGCGTCAGCCTCTGCATCAGCACCCAGTCAAACAATGGTCAAATTCGATTTAAAACTGAATATAAATTCCAGAAAATGTTACAAAATTTCAAAAATCTATAAATTTAGTTTTGTAAGTCCAAATTATATTATTTTGTACTTTTTGAAATCAGCATGATGTGTAGAACACTTTAGAATCAAGAAAATTCACTTTTGACACGTGCACACACTTGCTATTGTTGAATCTTTGTAAATCTTGTTTTGCTAATAACTTTTAATCTGTAAATCCAATTTGAGCAAACTTGAACTTTTTTAGAAGCCCTGAACATTTAGAACTTTTTAGTATTTCCTAAATTTAAATTTGACTATTTTAAATATATTCAAATTCAAATATGCTTGTTTGGTCATTTTTGGCATAGTTTAAATTCTATAAGTTCAAATTTTGTAAATAAAATATTTTTGTAAACCCTAGCCGTGTACTAACAGTCCCCAATGACCAAAATCATATTTGGCTAAGTGTAAAAATGTTGCCTTAGGGTTTTGTGCTCTTTTACTATTATGACTTAATTATTTTCAGTAAAGGTTTTTAATTTTTCGTTAGCAAAATTTCTCTAAGTGCTAACTCTAGACCAGAGACACCAAATACTAAGCCTTAGGAACTTTGAAATATTTTTAAGTTAAGTTAAGCCAGTTGGCCTCTTGGTGGAAAACCACTAAGTCTAGTTTGGTGAAGACAATGAAGTGAAGGAAAGTACGTCCTCTTCATCCTTGAGTCAAGCTGAAGAAACTACATGAACAAATGAAGGACTTAGCCAAGAAAACAGACTTCGGAAGCATATCTAAGAAGTAGAAGCACTTAGAAGAAAATCAAGAGGAATTTCAAGAAAACCAACCATCCTTTTTCTCTAAGTCTTTCTCCCTCTTCTTTTCTTCTCCATTTGACTTAGTGGTGTAGAAAACTTAGATTCGAGACCAGCCATGGTGATACCAAATCCATAAGTCGGCAAAACCATCAAGTCCTACAACCTCTGTTAAGGATATCGGCCGATATTCCGATAAATCGGCCGATTTATCGCTAACCGCTGTCTGGCCGATAAGATAAATTGGTCGATATTTCGGCCTATATTCCGATATTTAGGGTGATATCCCGATAAATCGGCCAATTTACCACTTATCAAGGGTCGACCGATCAGTTTTCGATAAGCGCTATCTTGAACATTGCCTACAACAAGCCATGAAGTCACCACACCAAGGAGGAAACAACTTGAAGATGATCTTTGAAGACCAACCATGTGAACACTTGGCATTTGATTTCCAAGACTTTCAAGATGATTAGCATCAAGTTTGTTTTTGTCCGAGACATGGAATTGGTTTTCAAGTGAGAAGAGAGTTTTGACCAAGACTACAACCATAAGCCTTTCATCAAGAAAAAGGACTTCAACACTCTCCCAGAAGAGGATGAAGAAGAAGGTGAACAATTTACAAGTCCTTTTTAAGGGAACTCCAGCAACCTTATCTATTTCTTTTCTTATATATGACCAAGTCCCTAAAATCCTAGATAGATACTTCAGATGTTTTTCTTCAACTCAATGAGGAGTACTATCAAGCAAGGCCATTGAAGAAACATGCAAAAGACTTAGACATCGGAAGCAACTCAAAAATATGGAAGAAGGACTTGAAGAAAACAAGAAAAAGATATATGAGACTAATCTTAACAAGAGAGAAAAACTTAGTCTAATCACTTGTTTTATTTTGGTATAATAACTAAGTGTTAGAAACATTGTCATGTTTCCTAGGTTTAATAAGTGATGTGATCACCTCTAGTTAACTCTTGGAAATTCCTTAACAAGTATGGAATCCATTGATACGTCATAAACGTATCCCTAATTTATGATGCTCCATGATGATATTATGCTAATTGCTACATGTTTTCTCCCTTATTTATAACATTTTTATACGTTTTCCGGGACTAACCTATTAACAAGATGCCAAATGCCATTTCCCTGTTTTCTGTTGTTTTTGGTTTCAGAAAAGTTGTTTTGCAAACATTCTCGGAATTGGACCCCACAAAGCCTGAAGTTCCTATTTTCCCCGGAAGCATCCAGAACACCGAAGAGGAGTCGAAGACGGGTAACAGGGGGCGCCACCCTATGGGGAACCTTGGCCTCCACCGCCTTTTCCCTTTCACCTATTTAAGCCCCCCGGATGGAAAACCATAAGCACCTGATCAAAATCCCCGAAAAAGTCCCGCAGCCGCCGTCACCGTCAACCCTAGATCAGGAGGGTTCTGAAGCTGTTTCCGGCACCCTGTCGGAGAGGAGATCATCACCGGAGGCCTCTACATCACCATGCCTGCCTCCGTAGTGATGCGTGAGTAGTTCATCCTTAGACTACGGGTTCGTAGCTGTAGCTAGATGGTTCTCTTCTCCTCATATGCCTCCATGTTTAGATCTCGTGAGCTACCTATCATGATCGAGATTGATCTTATGTAATTCTATATGTTGTGTTTGCTGGGGTCCGATGAATATTGACCTTATTCTAAGTTGATTATAATCTTTATTGCATATGTTAATTGTGATCTTGCATGCTTTCCGTTGCTAGTGGTTACTCTGGCCAAGTAGTTGCTAGTGACTCCAAGAGGGAGTATTTATGCTTGATAATGGGTTCATGCCTCCTTGTTGCGTTGCTCGAGTGACAGAAACGTGAAGGGGGAGGATGTGTTGTTTCCATTAGGGAGAAAACAGCGGTGAGAGTGCCTGCGTGCATAATCATTGCTTACAGTACACACTTTATTTAATGCAATTATCTGTTAATTGCAAGGGGGTTCGGATGATAACCTGAGGGAGGATTATTAGTCATAGATGCAGATGGATGCCGGTCTATGTATCTTGTTGTAATGTCCGCACTAAATATCATAGTAATCTTCATGTCATATTGTGCACTACGGTGCAACCTCTATTTGTCAATTACCCAACTGTAATTTGTTCACCCAGCATGCTATCTTTTACGGAGAGACACCACTAGTGAAAGTATGAACCCCGGTCCATTTTTCCACACTGTTAAAACAAACCACAACAATTTCCTGCTTTCTTTACTTACTGCAAGCATACACTATTTTCCACACTATACGTCTAATCTTTGTTTTCAGCAAGACCGGTTAGATTGACAACCTCACTATACCATTGGGGCAAAGTATTTTGGTTGTGTTGTGTGCAGGTTCCATGTTGTTGCTGATACCAGTGAAGCGGCAGCACCACCGTTAGTGGCATCAACCTTCCGAAGGTCCTCTTTCTCCTACTGGATTGATAACCTTGGTTCTTAACTAAGGGGAAATACCTACCGCTGTGATCATCACACACTCCTCTTGGGGTCTCCCAACAAACGTGTGTATCACGAGCATCAAGGACATTTTCGGCGCCGTTGCCGGGGAGAAGGAAGTCTTCTGGCAAGGGGAGTCTCTCACTCTCAACCTCTTTATTTTGTGTATTGTCTTGTTTTTATTTTTTTCTTGTTTTGCTTCTCTTGATTGAAAACACACAAAAAAATAGTTTACTTCATAGTTGTTATTTATTTGAAGTAGAGGTTCGTTCTTTTAGGCAACAAGGGGGAGAAAGTTTAAAAGATGCTTGGTATAGAATAAATGATGCTTATAAGAGGTGCACCAAAAAAGATTCTACATTGATACTCCTGAGAAATTTTTATGTTGGTATTTCTGGCTAGTATAGGCATGTGTTAGATACTCTTACGGGTGGAAATTTTCTAGGAACTCCTGCTTTGGAAGCCGGCAATTTGATTGAAAGTTTAGTAGGAGCACCCCCATTACAATTATTAAAACTGAGATCACTTTGGAGAATGTTATTGATAAACTAAACTTTTTCGAAATGAACTTATCAGTCTTCCTTGATAATGCTAGCAAAGTTAATGAATTACTAGTTACTATTGATAAAAGAATCACTTCTCTAGGAGCTAGCAACACTCATGATAATCAAAGTTTTAGGATTGATAAACTAGAGGATGCCATGGGAACTTTAATCTCAACCTTTTCATCTCTTAAATTAAAAAATAAGAAAGCCTTTATGGGAAAGTAGCAAAGATTTATGTATGCTCCTAAGATGGCTAAACCCAAATCTCAATATGTGCTGAAAATTGCTAAAACAATTAATGAGACTAAGAGTGACCTTCATGTTGAATCTTCAAAAACATCTAAAGTTCCTATTGCTGCAAATAATGGTTTAGAGGAAGGTATAGATGATGCTTCTTCACTTGAAAATACTTGAGTTTCCCTTTTTATGCCTAGCTGAAAGGCGTTAAAGAAAAGCGCTACCGGGAGACAACCCGTTTTATTTCTCTGTTTTCATTCAGTTTTCCTTTGTTTTCTTTGGTGTGCTTTGCGCCTGCGTGTTGTCCATTTACTTAGCAACCCCTCTATATATTTTCTTTTGAGTTTTTGTTGAGCCAAGTAAATCCTCTAGTGGAAAGTTAGCCTATATTTCGGATTTCTGCGCAGGAAACAGATTTCTGCTGTCCACTGTTAATTCCGTAAAAAATCACAGAACATTAAAAATGACTTGAGATTTTTTGTTCTTAATCCTGAGTTATATGCGCAAATTTTCTTAGAAGACAACTTTTGGATTTGAGCAACATAAGAATTTTGAAAAAATCGATCTTTACCTGCTGTTCTGTTTTGACAGATTTCTGCCATTTATCGCATTTGCATCGTAATCTCTTTCTTTTGGTGTTCTTTTGAGAAAAAGAGTTCTAAAAGAAGTTGTGACAGTAGCTAATGTTTTTTTGAGTGTTAGAATTGTGTTTAAACTGAACCATGTGAATTTATTATTTCAATTGCATTAACGTTGCTAATGAAGATTGTGAGAATTTTGGTGTGAAGGAAGTTTTCAAGGTTCAAGAGAAGAGGATGATATGATGTGACCAAGAAGAGTGAAAAGACTAAGCTTGGGAATGCCCCGGTGGTACAACCCAGAAAATTCCAAGAAGAATCAAGCGTCTAAGCTTGGGGATGCCTAAGGCATCCCCTTCTTCATCAACAAATTATCAGGTCACTTCTAGTGAAATTATATTTTTATTCGGCCGCATCTTATGTGCTTTGCTTGGAGCGTCTTTTATTTTTATTTTCAGTTTGCTTTTGCTTTTGCTTTCAGTTTGTTTTTAGTTTTTCAATAATCTTGGTTAGACCCCAGCAATCGTTTATTGGAGAGTGACACGCTCCGTTTTTTCATGAGAATACGTTGTATTCTTAGTCTCTGTTTGGCTGCTGCATTTATTTAGCTCCTGTTTTGCATGCATCTCTTATCAGAGTTGTTAGTTTTAGTAGTATTATTTGAGTACTCTCATGTTTGATTGCTGTATCATAAAGAGTATTTTTGTTAAAGCATTTTTTGTACGGTGCTTGTTGGGAGAAGAAAAATGTTGCTTGAAGTAGAATTTATAACAGTGCTAGTACAAGCTTGTATAGACTGTGGCTAGAACTTTTTCATGCCATGCTAAATGTTATTTTAGTTTTAAAGCCTTGTGGTTATTGATTAGCATGATTAGCCTCAAATATCTGAGAGTTTTTAATATGTATTGAAATATTCATGAGTTGTTCTTGTCATAGTAGAGAATCAATATATGGTATTCTCTTTCGAATGTTTTATTTGGTTGACTTGGCGCATGCTCACACCATGTTTATGACTACAAACCAGTCACGAATAGCCTCCATGACCATTTAGTTTTTGAAGTTGTGATATTGCTTATGTTTTAATTAGTGATGCTTATGTCGCTATGCATGATTATGGCTCTTATGCTCTCTGATTTGTCGCTCCCAGTCTTTCGCTAGCCTCCACCTGTACTGAGGATGAGCTCGACTCGTGCATACAAACTCCCTTAAACCAAAGTTTTTCCATTGTGTCCACCATACCTACCTACATGTGGTATTTAACTGCCATTCCAAAGTAAATTTCTCATGTGTTACCTTTAAAACCTTCAAAATTGCTCCTGCTTTATGTTCCTGTTTTTGCTCATGAGGACGTAAATAGAGAATATTTATCTCACTTGTTGATTGGATTTCACACCCTAGACTAGTGGCTTCATCCGCTTATCCAAATGATAGAAGAGCTGGCAGCGGGGTGACCAGCCCCAAATTAATGCAAACAAATTCTCTTCACTATTTTTGCCCCTGATTTATCAGTCAAAGCATAATTGTGTAAACAAAAGAGAAAGAGGGATGACCTTCTACACCAGTTGCGTCCTTCACTATGGGAGCCGCTCTTGTGAATCCAGATGGCTTGTGACGTACTGTATTTTCTGTTTACCATTCGTTGAGATTAGCATACATCTCCCAAAATATAGACACTCATCCACGGTATGTGATTGTTGGCAGGCACCCGAGGATTCGGTTATCCATGGTTTGTGAAATAAGGATGGGAGAAGTTTCAAACTTTTAATACCTCCGTTTAATAAAATAAAAGCTCTAGCACATGAGTGATCCCTGCTTCCCTCTGCGAAGGGCCTTTATTTTACTTTTATGTTGAGTCTCCATCTTCTAACTTTATGCACAGTTGAGAGAGCATTTTTGCCATTCTAAGTTCTATGTGCATTTGTCCCATAAGAATCAATAATTACTTCATGATGTGATATCATTTGTTCTTAAATTATTTGTTCTAGTCTTCCTCTTGAACTTTGAAGGTGTCCTGGCATTTATGTTTTGCCCCACTCTTAAGGACTATCGAAATATCACTTTGCCATGCTTTCTCTATACCTGAAACAAATGTCTACCTTTCTTTGCATTATTATTAATGATCCTTTATTCGAGTTACTCTTCGTGATGCAAAGTAATTGCTATGCTTTATTATTAAAGTTTTATTTATCATGCCTATGTTTAAAGTTTTATGATCTCAGCGTGCATATGCTTTTACATTAGATTGATCAAGTTTATGTTAGTAGCATGTCACCTCCGAAATTATTGTTTTATCGTTTACCTACTCGAGGACAAGTAAGAACTAAGCTTGGCGATGCTTGATACGTAATAAATGTATCCCTAATTTCTGATGCTCCATGATGATATTATGCCGATTGCTACATGTTTTCTCCCTTATTTATAGCATTTTTATATGTTTTCCGGGATTAACCTATTAACAAGATGCCAAGTGCCAGTTCCATGTTTTCTGCTGTTTTTGGTTTCAAAAATTTGTTCTGCAAACATTCTCGGAATTGGACCCCACAAAGCCCGAAGTTCCTATTTTCCCGGAAGCATCCAGAACACCGAAGAGGAGTCAAAGATGAGCAATAGGGGGCCACACCATAGGGTGGCGCCCCCCCCCTCCCCGCTTGGCCGCGCCAGCTATGGGTGTGGGGCCCCCTGGCATCCACCGCCTTTTCCCTTTCGCCTATTTAAGCCCTAGACCAGGAGAAATCCTAAGCACCTGATCAAAATCCCCGAAAAAGTTCCGCAGCCGCCGTCACCGTCAACCCTAGACCAGGAGGGTTTTGAAGCTGTTTCCGGCACCCTGTCGGAGAGGAGATCATCACCGGAGGCCTCTACATCACCATGCCTGCCTCCGGAGTGATGCGTGAGTAGTTCATCCTTGGACTACGGGTTCGTAGGTGTAGTTAGATGGTTGTCTTCTCCTCATATGCCTCCATGTTTAGATCTCGTGAGCTGCCTATCATGATCGAGATTGATCTTATGTAATTCTATATGCTGTGTTTGTTGGGATCCGATGAATATTGACCTTTTTCCAAGTTGATTATAGTCTTTATTGCATATGTTATTTGTGATCTTGCATGCTTTCCGTTGCTAGTGGTTACTCTGGCCAAGTAGTTGCTAGTGACTCCAAGAGGGAGTATTTATGCTTGATAGTGGGTTCATGCCTCCTTGTTGCCTTGCTCGAGTGACAGAAACGTGAAGGGGGAGGATGTGTTGTTTCCATTAGGGAGAAAACAGCGGTGAGAGTGCCCGCATGCACAATCATTGCTTACATTACACACTTTGTTTAATGCAATTATTTGTTGCTTGCAACTTAATACCTAAGGGGGTTCGGATGATAACCTGAGGGTAGATTATTAGTCATAGATGCAGATGGATGTCGGTCTATGTATCTTGTTGTGATGCCCGCACTAAATATCATAGTAATCTTCATGTCATATTGTGCACTACGGTGCAACCTCTATTTGTCAATTTCCCAGCTGTAATTTGTTCACCCAGCATGCTATCTTTTATGGAGAGACACCACTAGTGAAACTATGAACCCCGGTCCATTTTCCACACTACTAAAACAAACCACAACAATTTCCTGCTTTCTTTACTTACTGCAAGCATACACTGTTTTCCACACTATACGTCTAATCTTTGTTTTCAGCAAGACCGGTGAGATTGACAACCTCACTGTACCGTTGGGGCAAAGTATTTTGGTTGTGTTGTGTGCAGGTTCCACGTTGTTGCTGACACCGGTGAAGTGTCAGCACCACCGTTAGTGGCATCAACCTTCCGAAGGTCCTCTTTCTCCTACTGGATTGATAACCTTGGTTCTTAACTAAGGGGAAATACCTACCACTATGCTCATCACACCCTCCTCTTGG
Source organism: Alopecurus myosuroides (assembly GCA_028641055.1). Lineage (NCBI taxonomy): Eukaryota > Viridiplantae > Streptophyta > Magnoliopsida > Poales > Poaceae > Alopecurus > Alopecurus myosuroides. The sequence goes on along the minus strand of JAPCYS010003409.1, from coordinate 8,732 downwards.
GGTCTCCCAACAAACATGTGTATCACGAGCATCATCTATCAGAGGTTGTTTTCTTTCAAATTTAAACTTTAACCAACCCATTCCCTAGTAGCTAACCCTATGCCCTTTTTTGCCAAGTCCTTTCACAATTTGGATCTTTGTGACTAACTTATTTAAAACCCTTTTGTTTTGTATGTTTTCTTCTTGTTTGATTGTTAGCATGCTTGTTTATTCATTTGTTGTGTTTTCAATGTTTATATTGTACGGAGAGCAACGTTCCATTTTGTGAAGAGAGAGTTTAACTTCTTCACCAACCTCAAAGGCAAGTAACACACCATCAACTACCTATTATTTTCTATATGCATTAGTTGATTTTTGAGTAGTATACATTAATAGGAAATTTTACTAAGTTATTATTATGCTATGCTATTATCCTAGTAGTGTGTAGCCATCTATTTACCTTATCTTTATAACCTTAGAACTTCATAGATGCTATGCAATGTTACAAATTGGTTTTACTTGATGTTGTGGAAAAATTCTAAGTAACAACTTCAATGAACCACCTGGGTGGATTTGGTTGCATGGATGATGAGAGTTAGTGTCACCCCGAGGGGTGTTCACTTGAGGAATGCCACCCAGGAACAAAGTGATTTTGATGTTCCCCAAGTTTAGATTGCTTCCAGTGCAGGCTTTGGTCATATGGGCTCCGGCTTAGTCGATTAAGTTGTGTGGACTCTACTTGTGGCTTGACAAGCAGATGTAGCAGAATTATAGGTGGAACAGGTCTTGCCGGTTGGTAGTTTTCATGCTTCTGAAAGACTTTGACTCAATTCTCTCCTTTCCTTAATACATTCAGCATGTATAGGATGTTTGGGTGAAAAGAGTACAAGGGTGAAAGTGCACAACCTCTACAGAGTTAGAAACTAAGATCTTAGCCGTGTCCTCGGTTATGAACAACTATGAGCAGCTGGACAAGGATGGACGGAAGAATCACATCACCATTTCAATAAGTAAAATTTTGACTAATTGAAAAGTGTATGTGGTTCTTGGATATCAATCCAGTGTTTCCACCCTTTGAGAAGAAAAGTTTTTTTACAAAAGAGGTAGGAGAAAACTTGCTTTATGTAAACTTAGCCAAAACTCCACTCAGCCAAATATGCATGTAGTATTAGTCTTTCCATTTATATCCACCATAGTGTTACTTGCCAATACATTAAATTGTATTGACCCCCTTGTGGCAGTATATTCCATCCTGCAGATGAAGCTGAAGACGAGTGAGGTTTCGTTCAGGATATCGAGTCTACAACCAACACGTTTTGCCTGTGGCACATGAAGAAGATGAGGATCAATGTTGTACTATGTTTTTCTGATGTATTTCTGTTTCCTGCTAGTCTTCTAAGACTATGCAACTTGTATTCATATTTTGTAAAGACTGGATCATGCGATGTAATGGATTTTGACACATTTGCATGATATTTCATTTTGAACTGTGGTGCTAGCAATTGATCCAAGGACTAGCACAATAACACAGGGTTCTTGCATTATTTAAATGTGGGAATGGTACAAAATGGTATCAGAGCATTGTGTTGCCTGTAGGATTTGAGACCTTAGTTTGGATAAGACCAAAGGATTGAAAATCTACTTTCTTCAACTTATATACTTATTGAAACAAAACTTCACATCCTAATCTTTCTCATATTCTCTCATTTATTATTCACCTTCAAAATCTTCTTCTCTTATTGTAGATGACACACCTCTTGTTTTCCATCAAGACATGATTGGTGATGAAGTACAAGGAGTATCCTTCATAGCGACATCTATGGTTTCAACTTGAAGTACTACAGAGAAGATCATTGAAGAACTTAGAGAAGAAATCAACTCCCCAACAATCAGAAACATCTCAAAACACTTGAAGAGACTTCAGAAGATATAGATGAGACCACCAAGCTACCTTGATAGAACAACGTTATCGTGTTAGGGTATTGATCATTCCAATAAGTGTGGTACGGAAATATTAGTTTGTTTTCTAAAACCTTGTTGTTTGGTGTGAAAATTCTTGTTAATTGTTGTTTGTAATATGAATTTCCTTGATCTGTTGCGTTTGGGTAGGAACCCCCTTTAGCTATCTTTCTAAACTCTACTCATCTTCCCTAAAAACCCAAACAGATGCCAAGCTAGAACAACAACAACCCTGAGAAGTCAACAGCAATGCAAATGCTACTGAAGTCTCAGACCCAACTAATTCAACTGATGGACCAAAATCAAGCCAGCAACCCCAATATGGATTTAACCCCAGGAATGCATCAAGTGCTAGATACCCAATCACAAATAGTGCAAATGATGTCCCACATGGTGACCAATGGTGAAAACAATCGCAAAAAAGAAGTTAGTAGAGGAAATGTTGTCAACACTCAAAGCCTCCAAAGCTTGTGGAGAGATAGGACACTATTCCAAAGATTGTCCTGGTGAGTGGCCCCATGAGGATGCAAACAATTCAACTGAAGAATACTTCACTCAAGTTACTTGATTTCTGTGTGAAGGAACAACACATGTTCCAAATCAATGTCCACTTTACCTCGTGGTACAACAAGATGGACAACAAGCCAAAGTGGGAATGCTTAGTGCAATCCAAGAGAACTTAGGAAAACCATAAGTGAAGGGAAAATGCAAGCTGGATAACATGTCGAGATGGACACTGGAGCCAAGACTGCCCCACATGCCCATTCATCCAAACACACCACCAAGAATTGGTATTCTTGTGAAGAAGATGGACATTTATCTAAAAATTGTCCAAACAAACAACCCAGACTATCTGCCAATATAGTGGAGTATTATGGGCGACAGTATGAAGATATGATGGCCAATTTAATACCATCAAAGAAGAAGAAATTTCAGAAGAAACCCAATCCTGTATGCAGAGGCATTAGCCAAGTGACATGCTTCAAATGCAGGGATAAAGGACACTATGAAAATAGTTGCCCTCAAAAGGAGAAGGAAGGAAACATGACCTTCTGCAGGAAGGCATAATAAGGCATGAAGAAATATCTGTCCCAAAATGAGTCTTATGCGAAGTTTTATTTTGTAAATAAATGTTCCTTAGAGGATGCTTCCATTTGTAATAAAATTTAAGGAATGTTTGAGAAATGTGTTCCCATTTTAATAAATGATATGAAATTGTGAAATCCGCCCAACTTGGTCTTTTGATTGACTCAAAGGGTGACCCCCTCAGTGTTAAATGAAGTTCAACAAGCACTAGTTACTCTGCAGCCCTACTGCGAAGAAAATTCTACTCAGGCCATCTGGAGACAAGCTACACAATCAACTCATGAGATTAGTATACCCGCAAAGTTTTCTTTTAAGGGTGGTAGCCACCCAGCTGAAATGGAACCCAAGCAAACCAAACCTATCTAGCCTTCCCAAATCTCGGGACGAGATTTCTTTTAAGGGTGGTAGTTTGTAACATCCCAGATTTTTTAAAGTTCAAAAATCAAAAAAAATTGAAACCTTTGTTTTCTTATTAAAGCAGGCCACCAAAAACCAAATAAAATGCAAGAACAAAAGAAAACATTATGATTTCCAATGTTATTGGAAATTGAAAGTCCAAAATACCTCAAACTCTATAAATCCTAAACCTCCTTCAAAACAAATTTTCTTTATTCAAGGATATTGTTTTCTCTTAACAAAACATCATCCCATAAAAGATTTTGATTCCAAATATTACTTGAAGAATGTTTTCATAAATCCCAAGCTTGTTTTCACCTTCAAATAAATACCATATTTGAGGTTTGGAAATATTTTAACAAGCCCAAAATTCTTTATTGCTATTAATTATAAATGAACTAACAACATTTTCATCAGTGACTTTAAATGGTTTTAATTGGCCACAAAATAAGTTAATATATTTTATAAATTCAATATTTGACCCATGGAATATTTTAGATATTTATTAAACCACCTTTTCTATTTATTTGATATTATCTATTTAAATAGAAGTTATTGCCATTATGTTTTTCTTCATTCCTTCAAAAAAAATTCAAAGTGATGGAAACATCACTCATTAGTTTTAAATTGAAAGGTTTTATTAACTGACATTTTTGGAAATTCACTAGAGATTATTTGGACCCATAATTCAAAAGTTATGCTTAAAAGAAGAAAACGGGAAAAAAAAGGAGCAGCAGCAGCGCAGCCCACCTGGGCTGAGCCCACTACCTTACCTGCCGTGTGCGCATAGAAGAGTGGGCCGCCAGCAACCCAGCATGCTCCCTCTCCCCTGTCTCTCTTCCAGGCGGGCCCCGCCGCTGACGTCACGAGTGACGCCCGCCTCGACGTCCGCGCTGAAGACGGAGACAGCCACGCCGCCGCCTCTCTCTGCCCCCTCCCGCACGCCACACCGCACCCTATAAGACCCCTCCCTCGACGTCTGCGCCTTGCCGCCTCCGGAAACCCTAACCCTAAAAACCACCGCCGCTGCCACGATTTCTTCGCCGCCGACCACCATTGACAAAGCTCGGGGGACCCTCAACGCCACCTCTCGAGCCACGAGAGGAGAACCGATGTAAGGAGATGCATCAGCGTGAGGAGACGCGCCCACCCGTACCCTCCACATAGCCGGGGACACGCCATAGCCATCGCGTCATCCTCATCCGCGGTTCCCCGGCGACCGGACCTTCCATTCACCTATCGCCATCGACAACATCCGCAGTGGGCGCAACAACAGCCACCGTCATCCTCGCGGTATCGAGCTGAGCACCATGGAGATCTCCCCGCATCCCGAAGACCACCGGAGTGGAGCCGTCGTCCGTGGCAGAGAGTCGCGCCACCATCACCTTTGTCTCCAGCGAGGAACGACTGCCGGAGGGATTCTCCATCTCCCAGCACCGTCGGATCGCCATCAAACGCTCCACGTTAGATCCCACCGCGAAGAGGTACGAGCCAATCTCGTCGCGCCACCTGGCTAACAGTCAGCGCTTGCGTCAGCCTCTGCGTCAGCACCTAGTCAAACCCTAGTCAAATTCGATTTAAAACTAAATATAAATTCCAAAAAATGTTACAAAATTTCAAAAATCTATAACTTTAGTTCTGTAAGTCCAAATTTTATGATTTTGTACTTTTTGAAATCAGCATGATGTGTAGAACACTTTAGAATCAAGAAAATTCACTTTTGATACGCGCAAAAACTTGTTATTTTTTAATCTTTGTAAATCTTATTTTGCTAATAACTTTGAATCTATAAATCCAATTTGAGAAAACTTGAACTTTTTTAGAAGCCCAGAACATGTAGAACATTTTAGTACTGCCTAAATTTAAATTTGACTATTTTAAATATATTCAAATTCAAATATGCTTGTTTGGTCATTTTTTGGCATAGTTTAAATTCTATAAATTCAAATTTTGTAAATAAATATTTTTGTAAACCCTAGGCCGTGTACTAACAGTCCCCAATGCCCAAATATATATTTGGATAAGTGTAAATTTTTTCCCTTAGGGTTTTGTGCTCTTTTACTATTATGACTTAATTATTTTCTGTAAAGGTTTTTAATATATTTTTCCTTAGCAAAATCTCTCTAAGTGCTAACTCTAGACCAGAGACACCAAATAATAAGCCTTAGGAACTTTGAAATATTTCTAAGTTAAGTTAAGCCAGTTGGCCTCTTGGTGGAAAACCACTAAGTCTAGTTTGGTGAAGACGATGAAGTGAAGGAAAGTATGTCCTCTTCATCCTTGAGTCAAGCTGAAGAAACTACATGAACAAATGAAGGACTTAGCCAAGAAAACAGACTTTGGAAGCATCTCCAAGAAGTAGAATCACTTAGAAGAAAATCAAGAGGAACTTCAAGAAGACCAACCATCCTTTTTCTCTAAGTCTTTCTCCCTCTTCTTTTCTTCTCCATTTGACTTAGTGGTGTAGACAAGTTAGATTCAAGACCAGCCTTGGTGATACTAAATCCATAAGTCTGCAAAACCACCAAGTCCTACAAGAAGCCATGAAGTCACCACACCAAGTAGGAAACAACTTGAAGATGATCTTTGAAGACCAACCATGTGAAGACTTGGAATTTTCTTTCCAAGACTTTCAAGATGATTGGCATCAAGTTTGTTTTTGTCCAAGACATAGAATCGGTTTTCAAGTGAGAAGAGAGTTTTGTCCAATACTGCAACCATAAGCCTTTCATCAAGAAAAAGGACTTCAACACTCTCCCAGAAGATGATGAAGAAGAAGGTGAAGAATTTACAAGTCCTTTTTAAGGGAACTCCAGCAACCTTATCTATTTCGTTTCTTCTATATGACCAAGTCCCTAAAATCCGTCACGTCCATATAGTACCCAGTCCTACATGTGTCTTATGGTCAAATGATCATAGTGAGGGTAATACTAAAATACCAATAACAATATTGACGACATGTTTCAACGGTATATTAATTGGTTCTTATCCATCGTCGTTGTTTCCGACACAACCCCGATCTCATACATTACTTGCAACACCACAACACCTTGTCTTTTGCCACATAGTCAGAAAACCAAGACTGTCAATAATATATGAACCAATCATAGAGGCATAACCGAGGATATTAATGGTATTTATATTCCACACATGTATTAGGGTTTTCCTCCGAATACTCACCATCCGGGACTACACAATTATAGAATAGAACATAAACTTAATCATGCAACAGGAATATGAGTGTTAACTCTTTTATTATTGCCTCCAGGGTATATTTATCGTAACACATGCTGAGCTCCCTGGACTGTGGCACCACCAGATACTCCTTCATCCATACCCTGGACTTCTCGCGAAGAACCGCGTACATGTCTGACATCGGGTAGGTGAATGTCGTGTGCACCTCGAGCAGCGCGGCACGAGACATCATGGAGTTGGGGACCGGCAGGACGACGTCAAATCTCGCGCCAACCGCATACGGCCTCTTCGCGGTGCTCTCTTACTTAGCGCGCGCATATAGACCTACGTGGGAGTCGAGGAGAGGCTATTGTTTTACTTGGGAAACACAGTGTGGGAAAAAATCCCCCACCCACCTTGACTTATTTCCTAAGTGATCGTGAAATTTTAGTCCCCTTAATTTGTGGAAGTTGTAACATCCTTGATTTTTGGAGGAATTCAAAAATTACAAAAGCTTAAAACTTTTGTTTTCTACTAATGCAAGCCACCAAAAACAAATAAAACACAAGACAAAAAGAAATAATGTATCTTTTCCAAAGTATTGGAAATTGCAAATCCAATTTGGCCTCTATTTCATTAAACTCAAAATCGTTTTGAAATAAAGTTTTTGCCAAGTATTTAAAAATTATAAAATAGTGTCAAATCAAATTTTGTTTTAAAATGTTTTCATGGCATTATCACTCTTGATAATATTCTAGGACTCTAAAATATTTTAAGAGACCAAGAGTAATTATGTTTCCTAAAAATGACTTATATATACTTTAAAGATTATAAATATTTTTGAAAAGGTTTGGTAAGAAAACAATGTTGATATGTTCCAAAATTTAATATTATAACATGTAGTACATTCTAAAATTTTATTAAAGCCAAAAGGGATTTACTAAACCCTATTTCCAAATAGACATAAAGTACCCTTTAGAATTTAAATCCTTTTGAAAACACAAAATTTTAATATGTTGGAAACAACACCTAATGGTTTTATTTTAAAACATATAGTTTTTACTAAAGTATAGAAAAATATTTGAGGCAAATTGGACCTATAAAATAAAAATTATGCTTTGATTAAAAAAACAGTAAACTAAAATAAAAAAGGGCCACGCAGTCCAGCTGGGCCAAAGCCTAGTCCATTTTCCACCGCGCGCGCATGCAGGGTCCAGCAGGCCCGTTGGCCATTCTCCGTAAAAAAAGATGCGGACCCACCTGTCATCTTCCTCGCGGAGACGAATCCGTCCTGGACTTCTCAGTGTCGTCGCATCAATGTGGAAAACGCGTGGACCTTGCCCCCTCGCCCAAGCCACACCTCCTTCCTATGAAGCCTGGCCTCTGGATGTCCGTGCCCCCTCTAGAAACCCTAATAGACTCGAGCCGTCGTCGTAGAAATTTCTACGCTACCAATGCCTCCATTGCCGACGCGCGTAAGCTCACGCCATCGTCGATTCGCACACTAGGAGAGCACACCGAGGAAACGAGGAGATCCGTGGTGAGAAGAGGTGCCATTTGGAGCCATCTCTGCATCCGGTGGACCCCCGGAATGACGTCGTCGTCCACCACCCGAGCCGCCGGTGACACCGCCTCCATCTCCGCTGAGATCCGTCGCCACCCCCTGTTATGTTTTCGTCCGTTAGATCGCGATCTAACGGATCGTCTTTAATCTAGCTGAGCCGCAGACTTAAGCCGAAGCCACAAGCTTAAGCCGTAGACACAAGCCCGAGCCCACCAGTTCTGTCTTGCCATGTGGTTGAACCGCGTCAGATCCGTGTCAGCACGCTCGCCCAATCAAAAGCCGCCACGTGGCCAGTCTGTTTTTGATATTTTTCTCCCGATAGATTTAATCTGGCAGTTTTGTAGAAAAGCCCCCCAAACTTACATTTATCATAACTTTTTAACCATAGATCCAAATTAAGCAAACTTGGACTTTTTAAAAATCCCTGAATATTTAGAATAGTTTAGCACTATCCAAATTTGAATTTGACAAATTTAAATTGGTTCAAATTCCAATATGCTTGTTTGATGATTTTTGGCATAGTTGAAAATATACAAATCTAAAAAAATTCAAATAAAATATCCTTGGAAACCTC
>JAPCYS010001273.1:0-49110 GCA_028641055.1 Alopecurus myosuroides | reverse complement strand
ACTTGTCTGAATATTGCCGGTATTGCCTCGTTGCTGGCTGATATATGGTGTCCCATGCATTCCACTTCTGTTATCCGGGTAATTAACTTGCTGCGCCACCGCAATGCGCAATAGATCTATCGCCCGCCGGGTCTCCTCTGCGTGGGGTGACTCTCTCACGTGGATTTGATTTAATGCGACTGTTGCTGCGTACACATTATCCATGGGGTTGTTGTAATGACCTGCTGGCGTGCGAAATCGTGATGGTGGTGGTGGTGGTAAGGTATTGCCGGTAGTGACTCCAGTCTGTAATGTGGGTAACCCGGCCTGCGCGTTTACCGGCTGTGCTCCTCCAGTTGTGGGTTGATGTACAGTTCCTTGGTTCACCGCTGGAATCGGCTGATCCTGAGGTGTGATGAACAGTGCGGTCGGGTTTATGACTCCACCCGTTGCCGGTAATCTCGTCTGGTGCCTTTGACGCACCCTGGTTGTCTCTTCTCGGAGCCGGTTCTCCAATGCATCCAGCTCACGCTGGCGCGTGGCTACCCCTTGCTTTTCTGCTTCCACTTGCCTTCTCTGTTGCTCCAATGCACGACGTGCTACATCCAGATCCCTAACACGTTCCGCCGCGTTTTCCGGGGTTATGACTGTGGCTAGAACGGTGGGATCCAGGATAATGTTGTTGTTGAACAGGGCCGGGTGTTGCGGATTTGAAGGACCCGCCCCTGGCGTCCGGTTTGCCAGATATCCGAACGTGTTCGCCTGCAACTCACTATCCGCCGCTCGGATGGTAACTGATGCCGATTCTCCATCAACCCGGGCTAGAACCGGGTTTCCGTCAACCGGTCCTTGCTGATGGGCCAATGCTTGTGCTGCTCCGACGGCGGCCGCGGTCACGTTCCCCTGATTAAGATTGGTTGCAGGAGCCGTGTAGACCGCGACCTGGCGCACAATGCTTGGCGCAGATTCATATTCTTCCTCATCACTGCTATCCTCCTCGTACCGGTCCTCCAGCAGGTGCAAGATAGACTCGGTATAACCCGGCCACGCGGGGTCCATGCCGGCTCCTACGGCTGTTCCCTCTTCGTGGTGGGCTCTTCTGTCGGATCTACCGTCCCGACCGATTCCTCTCCGTCAGACTGAACGCAGGTGGCCTCCCCTGACACAGAATCAAATCCAAAATCGTCAGGGATTGAACCGGACGTACGTACCATGCCGATGAAGACGTTGATCCGGCCGATAATCGCGACAGATCCGGATTCGAGCAGATCCGATTCTGGCCCCCAGCCAAAATCGTCCACCATTTTCTCTCCTTCGGGGTTGGTGTAGATCTCGCCGATGACGAGGTTCTTCATGTTCTCCCGAGCTTCTCCCGTGATGTAAACACCCTTGGACGTAGGCCCCACGGTGGGCGCCAACTGTCGTGGGATAATCACGGCAGACGTTACCGGGGGTAACTTGTCTTGGGGCAAATCGACTCTAGTGTTTGGGAGAGGGTTTATGTCGCACCCTGACTTCTAAGGGATACTCATCGGGCCGAACTGGATAGCAGATGCTAGGATTACGGGGCCTAACTGCTCCCGCATCCTCTTACGAGTAGGCCAGCACTTATGTGCGACAACCAAGCTCCGCTATTCCATCGTCGATGTAAACTATCCACTAGAGATCAAAGGTACTACCGTCGACGTACTTCATACCAATCACACATGGTACGTCAACGGCGTTAAACGAATGATAATCACAACATATCTCTAAGACACAAAAGATGGAAATAAGTTGCAAATGGCTCTCACTAGAGCAGAGAATAGCAAATACAATCATCCAGAGGACACATGTCCCAACATAGCATCATTACATCTCAGCGGAAGCATTCAAAGGGGTCTGAGTACAGAAAAATCCAAATAGGCTTAAGAAGCCGGGAAATGAAAGAAAGACGGAGCCCATCCACGTAGGTCTCGGATCCTGCCCGGGTCCGCTATCTACTCGTCAGCAGCCTCGTCAAACTCCACGTAGTAGCCGTCACCTGGATCCTCGTAATCGTAGTCTGCGGAAACCACAGCCCCAAAGGGGTCAGTACAACAACGTACTGGCAAGCAAGACTCACAGTTCACCAAAGTGTAACCCGTCAACACCAAGTACAAATGCCTTGGGTTCAACGGAAGAAAGGGGATATGAAAGATACTGCAACTGGTTGCGCTAACCAACTACAGAAACACTACAACTTCCAGCTAACAGAAAGGAGATAAGATAGCGTATAGTAACCAACTGTTGTTTACCATCAAACAAACCCATCCTGGATCTCGCCCCTTATCCAAAGAAGCAATCCGAGGATAACTCACACAGTTGGATTAATGGATAATGGATCAAGTTGTTGTGTCAATAAGTCTATTACTAGACAAGTTATCATTAGTTAGGTGTAAGTTGTTCTGAGTACTTGTTAGCCAGTACTTTCACCAAGTCAACCCTAACCGCGGAAAACACGGCTTCTCGAGAAGATTTATCCCTGCAGGGGTGCACCAATTTGGCCGTACACGTAAGAATAACCCGCCAGATGGGATGCCTCCCACCAAGCGAGGTACTCAACACAACCCAACTCTTCTTCGCATCAAGCCCAAAGCACCTTGGGCGCACGGCTAATCAAGCCCCGAAGAAAAGGGACCCTCATAGCACTCTAAGACCGTGTCCCCCTATATGCCGACTATGAAAGTTCCACCCGGGCACCAAGGGCTCGCAAGATCATGCATGCATCAAATGGAAAACCCGAACTAAATGAGGCGATTTGGACGAGATGAGAATCGAGTCAAATTGAGGGGCCGCCCATACTCGCTTCCCACATGCGGGTAGTGCGCTCATCATGGATCAGTAGACAAGACCCTTTTCCTATTAGGGTCGACACTAGCAGGCCTCAAAACCACTTAGAGCCTCCTGCCGGTGCCTTATCAGCATATTATTAACAAAGGTTGATTGATTAACATCGAGCCCCAGAACAAATAGAAGTAATAATAACAGAAAGTAACGGGTAACAGACTCGAGCAAAACCTAAGCATGCTAGTAAGACACTGGCTCAAACAATGAGGTTGTAGGAGTGGAGGTGAGGCAATATCAGGGTTAAGGGATTCATGTGATAGGTTCGTAACAGAAACAACTACTACTAAGGCTAGCAGAAAAGAACAACGGAAAGTATCGGAAACCAATGTTGAAAGGAACACAGTGGTTCATGTGAGTGATAACTTGCCTGCAAACCCAGTAGCCTGGTACTGAGCTAGATCCTCAGAAGGGGTGTCGTAAGGATCGTCGGTCTCAACGTCGTCGTCTAACCGAGAAGAAGCAAACAGACAATGCAGAAAAGGTAGACAATCAATATCATGGCATAGTGCACAATCATGGGATGATGCATGTCAAGTTAATGGTTGCATCAAAATAAACTAGCTAACATGATAACACCATTTAAATGGACCCATATGCAATTGGATTGCATATGGCAAGGGTCCATGAATTAAGTGGAAACAAATGATCTACAAGTTATTACCATGTGAAAGTTTGCTTAGCATGATGCATGCATGATGATAACAACATAATAACAACAATAGATGCAAGTGGTAAAGGAATTTAACAAGTTTGGATAATATTTATTAAGTGTGGAAAATTTGGGTTACTTAAAGATGTCACACAAGCAATTGTTGTTTTCATCAAGTTAAAATGTTCAAAACAAATAACAAAGTTTATATTTGAAAAGAACACAAAATTTTAGTTGGATTACATGTTTCAAATATTGAAATAGGAATTAGGATGAATTTATTATGACTTAAACAATATTAAACAAGTTTTAAATGAATTTAAAACAAGTTTGAATTTAATTGAATTTTTATTTGTTAAAAACATAAATTCAAATTCACATTTGAAAAGTTTATGCTTTGAGGGTTTGAGAACATATTTTGCATGTTCAAAAATAATTTTTTTTTAGCAAGTTATGATTTTATCAAATATAAATGAATTAAACCAGGATTAAATTATTTAGGCAATTTAAATTATTCAAACCATGAAACAAAATTTATATTTGAAAAGGTTAATTGAATTAGCATGGAAAACATATTTTATTTGCATTATTTGGATTAAGAATGAATTAGTTAGGGATTTTAGCAAATTGCAATTGAATTATTTGAATTCAAATTTGAATTGCATTTTGAAAATTCAAAACAGAAAACAATTGGTACCAATAGGTAGACAATTAAATTTAGATCAGTGCACATATTTTATTTTCATTATTTGGAGTTATAAAACTAAAGTTATTATCAAATTACTTTGAGGGACCATTATGTAATTTTAAAGGACCGGTTTTGAAAACAGAAAGTTAGAAAAACAAATGTTACCGTGCAGAAACACACACTAGCCACTGCCCGTGGGCCACGGGCCATGGTGCGCTTGCGTGGCAAGTGTGTGGCTGACAGGGGGCCCTCCCTGTCAGCACTTGGTGCAAAAATTGGGGTTTAATCGCGCGATCCAGGGATCGAACCCTGGACCTGCCCCGCGCGCGCTGTGCCTGTAACCAGTGCGGTGAATTCAGTTTGGTGACAGGTTCAGATACGCTGGGAGGTTGAGCTTCCACTGCGCGTTACTGAACTTTTAACTGAATTCGCGCTCGACTGAAAACTGAAGGAGACAAGGGTCGCCGGCGACGAGCTGTGGTGCTGCTTCGCCGTGGCTGCTGGTGGTGGTGCAGTGCGTGGATGAGTGTGGTGCTTGCGACCAACAGAGAGGGAGGAGGCACGGTGGGGTCTCAGCTGCTGCTCACCGTCGTTGTCGTGGAAGCAGTGGCTCGAGGGGGCGCGGCCGGCGGCGATGTCGATGATGGCGGCGGTGATCTGGTTGCTCTTAGTGGGTGCTCCGGTGTCCAAACGGGAGAGGGTGACGAGGTGGTTTGGTTTCTGCACTTAGGTGGGTAGGTGGCGCGGTGGAGTGGCGGCGGCGTGCATGGATTCAGGCGGGGAATTTCCGGCGAGGTGACAGTGGGGAGGAAAACGACGGGGAAGATGAGATTCGGCGGCGGAGAGAGGGGGAACAGGAGCCTAGGGTTTAGGTTGGTGGCGCGGAGACCTAGGGCTAGTTATATAGGGGGTACGGGTGCTGGATCGCCGTCGGAGTTCGTGGCTGCCGCCGTGGCACCACGGATGCGCCGCCGTACAACAGAAAGAAGACGGGGGCATTGCGAAGCGGTACGCAGGCCGAGCTGCGGGTAAGTTGGGCTGGGCCGGGTAGTTAGGTGCTGCGCGCACTGCTGTTTTCCTTTTCTTATTTTTTTTGTCTTTTCTGTTTTTTTTGTAGCAAAAGAAAATGGAAGCAAAAGATAGGATTTTGATTTGATAAAAATTTGGAAAAATTCATGTGAGTTTGTTAGTTCAATATCTACCCTTTGACAACTTAGGTTTTTGAAAATTCAAATTTATGTTTGTTGTTTGCAAATTAATTTGAATTGGAATAATTTGCAAATTAATTGATTAATATTGGAGACAATGTTTTTATTAGGGTGACCCCTAATGATTAAATAGAACAAATGTGATTAGAATTTGTTTGGTATTTTTATAAATTTCAAATGAGGTGCTGTTTGAAGATGCTTTGAATTTGAAAGTAATTTGGAATTACTTAATTGAAATAAAAGCACCATTTTATTAGTTTATTCATTATGGAATGATTGGAAACAAAACGTTGTTTGAATTGAACTTTTATTTGAAAACAAGATTGTAACATGACAAGTATGAAACACATCATTTGAAATTGTTTGAATTTCCATTATGAAAACAGAATAAAACAGATGCAAAACAATAGTAAACAAATGCAAACAAGGAAGCAAAATATGATGACATGATGCAATGCTTTAATTAAACATGAAACAAAACATTCTAGGGGGTATTTTCATACTTGGGATGTTACAAAACGCCCCCCGTTGAAGGAATCGCGCCCCGAGATTCCTACTGAGAAATTAAAAGGTCCGGATACTTCTTGCGAAGATCCTCTTCGGTCTCCCATGTTGCCTCTTTATCGGAATGATGCGACCATTGCACTTTCAAGAACTTGGTGCTCTTGTTGTGAGTCTTACGAACGGTCTCATCGAGAATTTGGATAGGGTGCTCCTCATAAGAGAGATCATCTTGCAGTTCAATGGTATCATGATCAACTGCACGATCTGGATCTTTGAAACACTTCTTGAGCTGTGACACGTGAAACACATCGTGTACCTTGGATAGTTTTTCTGGAAGTTCAAGACGGTACGCATTTTCTGCACGCCTTGAGAGGATGTTGAAAGGACCAATGTATCTTGGTGCAAGCTTTCCTTTCACACCAAAACGATGAGTGCCTCTGAGGGGAGTTACACGGAGATATGCTTTGTCACCAGGTGCATAGACCATGTCCCGGTGCTTGCTGTCATAGTAACTCTTCTGACGAGACTGAGCAATCTTGAGATTGTCACGAATGATGCGAACTTTCTCTTCGGCTTCCTTAACATTGTCAGGGCCTAAGAGTGAACGTTCACCAGCTCCATACCAATTGATTGGACTCCTGCATCTGCGGCCATACAATGCCTCAAATGGTGCCATGCCTAGGCTTGCCTGGTAGCTGTTGTTGTAGGAGAACTCAGCATATGGAAGGCAATCCTCCCATTTCATGCCAAAGGAGAGACCACATGCTCTGAGCATATCTTCGAGAATCTGATTGACTCTTTCGACTTGCCCCTGAGACTGAGGGTGATAAGCTGTGCTGAACAGAAGTTTGGTGCCCAATGCTTCTTGAAAACTCTTCCAGAAATGAGAAGTGAAGATACTTCCACGGTCTGAGCTTATTTCCAATGGAACACCATGAAGAGGAACAATCTTTGTTGTGTAGAGCTCTGCTAACTGGCTAGCTGAGATAGTTTCCTTGACAGCAAAGAAGTGAGCTACCGTAGTGAGACGATCAATAACAACGAAGATTGCATCGTTTCCCTTCTTGGACTTTGGAAACCCAGTTACGAAGTCCATTTCAATCATGTCCCACTTCCACTCAGGAATTTTCAGAGGTTGGAGAAGACCGGCTGTTTTCTGATGAACTGCCTTAACACGTTGACAAACGTCGCATTCAGAAACGTATTGAGCAATTTCACGTTTCATGCCAGACCACCAATACAGAGTCTTGAGATCCTGGTACATCTTTGTACTTCCAGGGTGGATGGAGAGAGGAGTTTCATGAGCCTCCTTGAGAATGACATCTTTGAGACTTTGAATCTGAGGAACTGCAATGCGTCCTTCGAAGAACACAGCTCCTTTGTCATCAATTGAGAAAGACTTAAATTTCTCGTTGCCTTCTTTGACGTGCTCTACAATCTTCTTGATTTCAGCATCACGAAATTGTTCAAAACGAATCTTGTCCTCGAGAGTTGGACTGGCTGTCAAGCTAGCAAGATAGCCTTGAGGAACAAGACCAAGGTTCAGCTTCTGGAATTCTTCATGAAGTGGAGGTTGGCTTTCCATGATCATGAGATTATTGCAATAGGACTTGCGACTGAGTGCAACGGCCATAACATTAGCCTTGCCTGGAGTGTAAGAAATGGTGAGATCAAAGTCTTTAATCTTTTCAATCCATCTCCTTTGCCCGAGGTTTAGATCCGGTTGAGTGAAGATGTATTTCAGACTCTTATGATCGGAAAAGATTTCAGTTTTGTTACCCAACAAGTATTGCCTCCATTTCTTGAGGGCAAACACAACTGCTGCAAGTTCTAGGTCATGAGTGGGATAGTTTTGCTCATGTGCATTCAACTGACGTGAAGCATAAACCACAACTTGACGTTCTTGCATAAGAACTGCTCCTAGACCTTGGAGAGATGCATCGCAGAAAATCTGGAAAGGTTTGGCAGTATCTGGGCCAACTAGAACTGGTGTAGAAGTGAGTTTAGTCTTGAGGAGATTCAAACTTTCATCACACTTTGGAGACCAAACGAACTTCTTGTCCTTCTTTGTGAGATCAGTGAGAGGTTTAGCAATCTTGGAGAAGTTTTGGACGAAACAACGGCAATAGCTAGCTAAGCCAAGAAAACTTCTGACTTGCTTCACCGTCTTAGGAGGTTTCCAATCAACAATTGCCTTAACCTTTTCTAGGTCAATGGCTATGCCCTTGGCAGGGATGATGTGACCAAGATAAGCAACTTCTGAAATC
This sequence comes from Alopecurus myosuroides, assembly GCA_028641055.1. Classification (NCBI taxonomy): domain Eukaryota; kingdom Viridiplantae; phylum Streptophyta; class Magnoliopsida; order Poales; family Poaceae; genus Alopecurus; species Alopecurus myosuroides. The sequence goes on along the minus strand of JAPCYS010001273.1, from coordinate 40,947 downwards.
CAGAACTCACATTTGGAGAACTTGGCATATAGACGATGCTCGCGAAGTTTTATGAGAGTGAGACGAAGATGTTCTTCATGCTCTTCCTCGGATTTTGAGTAGACAAGAATGTCATCGAGATACACCACAACGAACTTGTCGAGGTATTCATGGAAGACAGAATTCATGAGTCGAGAGAAGGTCACTGGTGCATTGGTAAGACCAAAGGACATGACGGTATATTCATACAGACCGTAACGAGTGGTGAAAGCTGTCTTAGGAATATCTTCCTTTCTGATCTTTATTTGATGGTAACCCATCCTCAAGTCCAACTTTGAGAATATTGAGGCTCCAGCAAGTTGATCAAAAAGATCATCGATACGAGGAATTGGATACTTGTTTTTGATAGTTTTCTCGTTGAGAGGACGATAGTCAACCACGAGTCTCTTTGTTTGATCCTTCTTGGCTACGAACAGAGTTGGGCAACCCCAAGCGGAGGAACTAGGCTGAATGTAACCTTTCCCCATGTACATATCGATTTGCACCTTTAACAATTTCAGTTCAGGAGGAGCTATCTTGTATGGATGCTTAGAGATTGGAGCAGTACCTGGCTCAAGCTCGATCACGAACTCAACTGCTCTGTCCGGAGGCATCCCTGGCAACTCCTCTGGAAAGACGTCAGGGAATTCACAAACCACCGGAACATTCTCAATTGCAGGAAGAGGTTTAGCATCAAGGTTGAACAGCTGAACAGAACTTGATTCATATGGAGAATAGACTATCTGGTCAGCCGGATGGAACAGGGTTATTGACTTCTTAGCACAGTCAATTGTAGCTTTATTGGCCTTCAACCAATCCATGCCCAGAATGACATCAATGTCAGAATTTCCCAGTAACATGAGTGAAGCAAGGAATATGCGACCTCCAATCAGGATTTGATTGTCCATACTTATCTTGGAAGTAATCATTTTAGATCCCGGAGAGTGAACATAGATTTGATTGCTTAGTGGAACCAGAATTAGGTTGTATGTTGAGGCAAAGATTTTTGACACAAATGAATGCGATGCTCCGGTATCAAACAACACTTTAGCTGGAATAGAGTTTACGGGTAATGTACCGAGAACAACGTCGGCAGATTCCTCAGCTTTGTCAACCTTGACGTGGTTCATCCTTGCGTTCCTCCCGACAGGCCTGTTGTTGGAGTTGAAGGCTTTAGCCGGAGGAGCACGAACCATTGCCTGGTTGGTGTTGGGGCGAGGAGGTGGAGGTAGCTGCCTCTGAGTGCACTTATCAGCGTAGTGCCCAGTCTCCTTGCACTTGTAGCAAGTGACGACATGAGGAGTACCTGGCCTTGGCTGCCCCATTGGAACCCTCTGACCCTGCATCTGAGATGGGTTTGGTGGGCGGGGAGCAAAGCCTGGAGAAGCTTGGGCGTATGGAGCCCGAGTGACAGCACCATTTGGCACCCAGATGCGGCGCTTCTGCGGAGGGGTGGTCATGTTGGAGGAGGAACCACCCTCACGCGAGTGCTTGCGTGAATCTTCGAACGCCTTGCGCCCATTTTCCTCATTGAGCTCCTCGAAGTCCTTGCACTTGACATTTGTGAGAGCGTACTTCAGTTCCGGGTTAAAACCTCGGCGGAACCTTGCCATCTTCTTGGCCTCAGTGGACACTTCGTCACCAGCGTATCGAGCGAGGCGATTGAACTCGGTCTGATAGCTGATAACGTCCAGCTTGCCCTGCTTAAGAGAGCAAAACTCTTCACGCATCATTTCCATAAGACCATCTGGAATGTGGTGCTTCAGGAAGGCTTCTTTGAAACAGCCCCAGGTGATTGGATAGCCAGCTCTCATGGTCTGGAAGTTCTCCCACCAAGAAGCTGCCTGACCGTTCAGCAGGTAGGTGGCATACTTGACCTTGTCTTCCTCAGCCACATGTGCAATCTCCAGAGTCCTGGCTATGTCACGGATCCAGTCATCAGCATCCAGGGGCTCGCGTGTTGCCACGAAAGCTTTTGGGACCAGACTGAGGAACTCCTTGATGTTGACCCGTGGAGCATTCTGGTTGTTGTTCTGATTAGCCTGGAACTGGGCCATCTGCGCCACGACTCGAGTCATCTGAGTCAACAGCTCCGTTATCGGAGGTGGTTCAGGCGGGGAGTTCCTGGTTGGCGGCATCCTGAATGGAAACGCATTTTAGCACAACAACAGAAAAAAAGGATAGTCTTGTAACCGAAAAAGAGATTATTCCGACGCATGAATAGATAACCAACAGGTACATCATAACATGTTCAAATACATCAGAATATCCAACACACCATAAATGGCTCGAATGGTTCGAATGCCAAAGGATAACTAAACATAGCTAGGAACGGATACATCGGTACTCCCATGCTCATCACGCAGGACGGCGGTGAGTAGTACGGCGAGAGATACGGTGAGGAGGAGGCCCTCGAAAGTAAGTAGAACGACGATCCACATAGAGCGGAACTGCTCTGAGAGCGACTCTCGGGGTGGTGAAGTAGAAAGCGTCGTCTCCCTGTGCTCCAAAGAGGGGAATCCCAGTGTAACCAGCACCGAGATGGAGGAGTGGACCTCTGATCGGCTCGTAACCTCCAGCATCTGGCAGAGTATGTCCAACTGTCTGATGGAAACGGGCAAAACGCTCATCTCCAACAAAGTCGGTGGTGTACGTCGCCAGACGAGTCAACGCTAGGTAGAGCTGCTCTCTAACTGAGGCCAACTCCTGAGCAAGTGTGGTGGCAACTGCGTCACTGTGCCTCACAAACTGAGCAGTGGTGTGCAGCCTGGAGCTATCATGCTCGTAGACCTCCAGGTTGTCGTGGAGAGTGAAGTGAGCTCCCGCTGCGGTGATGTAACCACGGGGGATGTGGCGATAGATGGAAGCATCAAACCCCCAGTAGTCAGCACGAAGGACGGTGAGACTCACGTAGGCTGCATGCTGCACGGCCATATCCACTGTGGAACCTACTGCCTCGTAGCGGTGGACTATGCTCCTGCCATCATCTGACAGAATATAGACGATAGCCTGGTAGTAGGTCTGGTCAAACTCTCGCAGCTGCTCGTAGACCTGGTACTCTGGTGCCCAATAGAACCCCAGATACGTGACCATGTCCCTCAGCATCTCCGGATAACCGGCGGTGCTCTCACAGCGAGTCATCCGAACCACCTGCGGGTAGAACCTGAGATCCATCTGCAGATGATTTGGAAGGTTTTGATTAGACGCCGGTAGAAGAATTGAAGTGGAAAACAACAACAAGATTTCAACGGACGAAAGGTTCTTTAGAAGAACAGGATATCGAAGCAACATCGGGAAAACGAGACCAAAAACCTGAGGTACTACGGAGAACCCAAAACACGTGAAATCCTAACTTGAAAGTTTGGGTGAGAAGAGAAAACAACGTTGCACTTCCTTACCAGAAAAGGGAGGGTGGGTGGGGAAAGAAGAAAAATGGCAGAATTCCTCCTCCCACGTTTCATTTTTCCTGTATAGCGACAAAATAGTTTCTAGACTCAACTGCGACCAGTAAAAAGGGATCCTACAGGCAGACAGGCTCTGATACCATTTGTCGCACCCTGACTTCTAAGGGATACTCATCGGGCCGAACTGGATAGCAGATGCTTGGATTACGGGGCCTAACTGCTCCCGCATCCTCTTACGAGTAGGCCAGCACTTATGTTCGACAACCAAGCTCCGCTATTCCATCGTCGATGTAAACTATCCACTAGAGATCAAAGGTACTACCGTCGACGTACTTCATACCAATCACACATGGTACGTCAACGGCGTTAAACGAATGATAATCACAACATATCTCTAAGACACAAAAGATGGAAATAAGTTGGAAATGGCTCTCACTAGAGCAGAGAATAGCAAATACAATCATCCAGAGGACACATGTCCCAACATAGCATCATTACATCTCAGCGGAAGCATTCAAAGGGGTCTGAGTACAGACAAATCCAAATAGGCTTAAGAAGCCGGGAAATGAAAGAAAGACGGAGCCCATCCACGTAGGTCTCGGATCCTGCCCGGGTCCGCTATCTACTCGTCAGCAGCCTCGTCAAACTCCACGTAGTAGACGTCACCTGGATCCTCGTAATCGTAGTCTGCGGAAACCACAGCCCCAAAGGGGTCAGTACAACAACGTACTGGCAAGCAAGACTCACAGTTCACCAAAGTGTAACCCGTCAACACCAAGTACAGATGCCTTGGGTTCAACGGAAGAAAGGGGATATGAAAGTTGCTGCAACTGGCTGCGCTAACCAACTACAGAAACACTACAACTTCCATCTAACAGAAAGGAGATAAGATAGCGTATAGTAACCAACTGTTGTTTACCATCAAACAAACCCATCCTGGATCTCGCCCCTTATCCAAATAAGCAATCCGAGGATAACTCACACAGTTGGATTAATGAATAATGGATCAAGTTGTTGTGTCAATAAGTCTATTACTAGTCAAGTTATCATTAGTTAGGTGTAAATTGTTTTGAGTACTTGTTAGCCAGTACTTTCACCAAGTCAACCATAACCGCGGAAAACACGGCTTCTCGAGAAGATTTATCCCTGCAGGGGTGCACCAATTTGGCCGTACACGTAAGAATAACCCGCCAGATGGGATGCCTCCCACCAAGCGAGGTACTTAACACAACCCAACTCTTCTTCGCATCAAGCCCAAAGCACCTTGGGCGCACGGCTAATCAAGCCCCGAAGAAAAGGGACCCTCATAGCACTCTAAGACCGTGTCCCCCTATATGCCGACTACGAAAGTTCCACTCGGGCACCAAGGGCTCGCAAGATCATGCATGCAGCAAATGGAAAACCCGAACTAAATGAGGCGATTTGGACGAGATGCGAATCGAGTCAAATTGAGGGGGCGCCCATACTCGCTTCCCACATGCGGGTAGTGTGCTCATCATGGATCAGTAGACAAGACCCTTTTCCTATTAGGGTCGACACTAGCAGGCCTCAAAACCACTTAGGGCCTCCTGCCGGTGCCTTATCAGCATATTATTAACAACAGGTTGATTGATTAACATCGAGCCCCCAGAACATAATAGAAGTAATAATAACAGAAAGTAACGGGTAACAGACTCGAGCAAAACAACCTAAGCATGCTAGTAAGACACTGGCTCAAACAATGAGGTTGTAGGAGTGGAGGTGAGGCAATATCAGGGTTAAGGGATTCATGTGATAGGTTCGTAACAGAAACAACTACTACTAAGGCTAGCAGAAAAGAACAACGGAAAGTATCGGTAACCAATGTTGAAAGGAACACAGTGGTTCATGTGAGTGATAACTTGCCTGCAAACCCAGTAGCCTGGTACTGAGCTAGATCCTCAGAAGGGGTGTCGTAAGGATCGTCGGTCTCAACATCGTCGTCTAACCGAGAAGAAGCAAACAGACAATGCAGAAAAGGTAGACAATCAATATCTTGGCATAGTACACAATCATGGCATGATGCATGTCAAGTTAATGGTTGCATCAAAATAAACTAGCTAACATGATAACACCATTTAAATGGACCCATATGCAATTGGATTGCATATGGCAAGGGTCCATGAATTAAGTGGAAACAAATGATCTACAAGTTATTACCATGTGAAAGTTTGCTTAGCATGATGCATGCATGATGATAACAACATAATAACAACAATAGATGCAAGTGGTAAAGGAATTTAACAAGTTTGGATAATATTTATTAAGTGTGGAAAATTTGGGTTACTTAAAGATGTCACACAAGCATTTGTTGTTTTCATCAAGTTAAATTGTTCAAAACAAATAACAAAGTTTATATTTGAAAAGAAAACAAAATTTTAGTTGGATTACATGTTTCAAATATTGAAATAGGAATTAGGATGAATTTATTATGACTTAAACAATATTAAACAAGTTTTAAATGAATTTAAAACAAGGTTGAATTTATTTGAATTTTTATTTGTTCAAAACATAAATTCAAATTCACATTTGAAAAGTTTATGCTTTGAGGGTTTGAAAACATATTTTGCATGTTCAAAAATAATTTTATTTGAGCAAGTTATGATTTTATCAAATTTAAATGAATTAAACCAGGATTAAATTATTTAGGCAATTTAAATTATTCAAACCATGAAACAAAATTTATATTTGAAAAGGTTAATTGAATTAGCATGGAAAACATATTTTATTTGCATTATTTGGATTAAGAATGAATTAGTTAGGGATTTTAGCAAATTGCAATTGAATTATTTGAATTCAAATTTGAATTGCATTTTGAAAATTCCAAACAGAAAACAATTGGTACCAATAGGTAGACAATTAAATTTAGATCAGTGCACATATTTTATTTTCATTATTTGGAGTTATAAAACTAAAGTTATTATCAAATTACTTTGAGGGACCATTCTGTAATTTTAAAGGACCGGTTTTGAAAACAGAAAGTTAGAAAAACAAATGTTACCGTGCAGAAACACACACTAGCCACTGCCCGTGGGCCACGGGCCATGGTGCGCTTGCGTGGCAAGTGTGTGGCTGACAGGGGGCCCTCCCTGTCAGCACTTGGTGCAAAAATTGGGGTTTAATCGCGCGATCCAGGGATCGAACCCTTGACCTGCCCCGCGCGCGCTGTGCCTGTAACCAGTGCGGTGAATTCAGTTTGGTGACAGGTTCAGATACGCAGGGAGGTTGAGCTTCTACTGCGCGTTACTGAACTTTTAACTGAATTCGCGCTCGACTGAAAACTGACGGAGACAAGGGTCGCCGGCGACGAGCTGTGGTGCTGCTGCTGGTAGTGCAGTGCGTGGATGAGTGTGGTGCTTGCGACCAACAGAGAGGGAGGAGGCACGGTGGGGTCTCAGCTGCTGCTCACCGTCGTTGTCGTGGAAGCAGTGGCTCGAGGGGGCGTGGCCGGCGGCGATGTCGATGATGGCGGCGGTGATCTGGTTGCTCTTAGTGGGTGCTCCGGTGTCCAAACAGGAGAGGGTGACGAGGTGGTTTGGTTTCTGCACTTAGGTGGGTAGGTGGCACGGTGGAGTGGCGGCGGCGTGCATGGATTCAGGCGGGGAATTTCCGGCGAGGTGACAGTGGGGAGGAAAACGATGGGGAAGATGAGATTCGGCGGCGGAGAGAGGGGGAACAGGAGCCTAGGGTTTAGGTTGGTGGCGCGGGGACCTAGGGCTAGTTATATAGGGGGTACGGGTGCTGGATCGCCGTCGGAGTTCGTGGCTGCCGCCGTGGCACCACGGATGCGCCGCCGTACAACAGAAAGAAGACGGGGGCGTTGCGAAGCGGTACGCAGGCCGAGCTGCGGGTAAGTTGGGCTGGGCCGGGTAGTTAGGTGCTGCGCGCGCTGCTGTTTTCCTTTTCTTATTTTTTTTTGTCTTTTCTGTTTTTTCTTTGTAGCAAAAGAAAATGGAAGCAAAAGATAGGATTTTGATTTGATAAAAATTTGGAAAAATTCATGTGAGTTTGTTAGTTCAATATCTACCCTTTGACAACTTAGGTTTTTGAAAATTCAAATTTATGTTTGCTGTTTGCAAATTGGTTTGAATTAGAATAATTTGCAAATTAATTGATTAATATTGGAGACAATGTTTTTATTAGGGTGACCCTAATGATTAAATAGAACAAATGTGATTAGAATTTGTTTGGTATTTTTATAAATTTCAAATGAGGTGCTGTTTGAAGATGCTTTGAATTTGAAAGTAATTTGGAATTACTTAATTGAAATAAAAGCACCATTTTATTAGTTTATTCATTATGGAATGATTGGAAACAAAAGGTTGTTTGAATTGAACTTTTATTTGAAAACAAGATTGTAACATGACAAGTATGAAACACATCATTTGAAATTGTTTGAATTTCCATTATGAAAACAGAATAAAACAGATGCAAAACAATAGTAAACAAATGCAAACAAGGAAGCAAAATATGATGACATGATGCAATGCTTTAATTAAACAAGAAACAAAACATTCTAGGGGGTATTTTCATACTTGGGATGTTACAGTTTAGCTCAAGGGAAACCATGGTGATATGCGATCTGGAAGCCGGCAATCAAGTCGCCAAGTCTCCGATCTGAATATATTAACTCAACTCTCGTGTTACAATGGATACTCGATACCTCGCAATCTGGCGAGCTCAAGCTAAAAACTTATCTAACCTAAACCTAGGGGCCGGCTTATATAATATCCGGACCCCCTGGCTTACTCTCCAAGGCGTACTCTGAATCCTACCCGGACACTTCTTACAAACCCTAAACTTCCTTATCGGAACCCACAATCCGGGTTACGAGGCCTACGTTCCTGGGCCTTCTAGAAACTCCTTTTCCCTAAGCCGGGTCTTGCGCAGCGTCCTTTGGGCCGAGTTACTCCTTGGCGTTAGCCTACCGGGTTATCATCCCTCCATCACCACTAGTCTGTTTGGTGCTCCTTTTATCTTGTGTGATCGTGTAAAATGTATTCCCATTTATCTCGTACCCTTGGAAAGTCAGTAGAGTCGAATATGGTGACCTGGCCAACAAGTAGAGCTCATCTCCAACAATGTTGTTATTCATGAGTTCTGCCTGCAACCAGGCGCCGAAACTATCGATCTGTTCATCATTAATCGAGGATTCAGACAGCCCTGGGTTTTTGGACTGTATAATATTCTTGTGTTCCTGGATATAAGGAGCCACCAAGGTGGACATTTGTAGAACTGTGTAGCGTGCTTTAGTGAAAGAATGTCCGTCCATAAATATCTTTGCTTTCCTTCCTAGCGTGCCTTTTTCACTCACTCTTCCCTCATGCCGCGATTCGGGAACACCAATCGACTTAAGGTCTGGAAGAAAGTCAACACAAAACTCAATTACCTCCTCTGTTCCATAACCCTTGGAGATGCTTTCTTCTGGCGTAGCACGGTTGTGAACATATTTCTTTAAGACTCCCATGAACCTCTCAAAGGGGAACATATTGTGTAGAAACACAGGACCGAGAATAGTAATTTCTTTGACTAGGTGGACTAGGAGGTGTGTCATAATATTGAAGAAGGATGGTGGGTACACCAACTCGAAGCTGACATCACATTGGACCACATCTGTCTGTAACGCTGATAGACATTCTAGATTGATTTCCTTCTGAGAAATTGCATTGAGGAATGCGCATAACTTCACAATGGGTATTCGAACATTTTCTGGTAGAATCCCCCTCAACGCAATCGGAAGGAATTGTGTCATCAACACGTGGCAGTCATGAGACTTCAGGTTTTGGAATTTTTTCTCTGCCACATCTATTATTTCCTTTATATTAGACGAGAAGACATACGGGACCTTGATACTATTTAGTGCTTCAAAAAATATTTCCTTCTCTTCCTTGGTAAGACTCTAGCTGGCAGGACCACCTTGAAACCGCTCAGGATTCTTGTCGTCTCGTCCTTTCATGTGTTGCCGGTCCTGCCGTGCTTCAGATGTATCTTTTGACTTCCCATACAAGCCAAAGAAGCCTAGCAAATTCACGCAAAGATTCTTCGTCAGGTGCATCACGCCGATCGCAGAGCGGACATCTAGGATTTTCCAATAGGGTAGTTCCCAAAATATAGATTTCTTCTTCCACATGGGTGCGTGTCCGTCAGCGTCATTCAGAACAACTTGTCTGCCCGGACCCTTTCCAAATATTACTTTCAAGTCCTTCACCATATAAAATACATCATCACCAGATCGAAGGATAGGCGTCTCTCCCGGGTATCTGCCTCACCATTGAAATGTTTGCCAGCTTTTCTTAAGGGGTGCTTGCGCGGAAGAAAACGACGATACCCGAGGTACACAACCTTCTTACATTTATCCAGATATACACTTTCGGTGTCATCTAAAGAGTGTGTGCATGCATTGTATCCCTTATTTGTATGTCCAGAAATGTTACGAAGAGCAGGCCAATCGTTGATGGTTACGAACAATAGCGCTCGTAGGTTAAATTCTTTTTGTACGTGCTCGTCCCACACAGGTACACCTTCTTCACGCCACAATTGTAAAACTTCATCTCTAATGGCCTTAGGTACACATCAATGTCGTTGCCCGGTTGTCTCGGGCCTTGGATCAGCACTGGCATCATAATGAACTTCCTCTTCATGCACAACACAGGAGGAAGGTTATAGATACATAGAGTTACAGGACAGGTGATATGGTTGCAGCTCTGCTCACTAAATGGATTAAATCCATCTATACTTAGACCAAACCATAAGTTCCTTGCCTCACCTGCAAAGCGCGGGAACTTTCTCTTGATTTTTCTCCACTGCGACCCATCAGCGGGGTGTCTCAACATCTCATCTTTCTTACGATTTTCCATGTGCCATCGCAAAAGTTTGGCATGCTCTTTGTTTCTGAACAAACGTTTCAACCGTGGTATTATAGGAGCATACCACATCACCTTTGCAGGAACCCTCTTCCTGGGTCGCTCACCCTCAACATCGCCAGGGTCGTTTGGTCTGATCTTATACCGCAATGAAGTGCATACCGGGCATTGTTCCAAATTCTCGTACTTCTAACCACGTTAGAGGATGCAGTCATTAATGCAGGCAGGTATCTTCTCCACGTCTGATCCTAGGGGGCATACAAGCTTCTTTGCTTGGTATGTACTATCGGGCAATTCATTGTTTTTAGGAAACTGCTTCTTCACTATTTCCAGCAACTTTGTAAATCCGTTGTCAGTCACACCGTTCTCGGCCTTCCATTGGAGCAATTCCAGTGTGATGCCCATCTTTTTCTGCCCGTCTTCGCAAGTTGGATACAACAATGTTTTGTGATCCGTTAATATCTGGTCGAACTTCACGCTCACCTCTTCAATATCGATTTCTGTCTTTGCATCCGTAATAGCCTGGCCAAGATCATCGATGGGATCATCTGGTGCCTGCAACTCTGATTCCACTTCATTGTTATCTTCCATTCCATTACCGGCACCGTATTCAGGAAACATGTCATGATAGTTGTCATCATTCTCTTCTTCTTCGTTGTCTTCCATCATAACCCCTCTTTCCCCGTGCTTGGTCCAACAATTCTAGCCGGGCATGAAACCGGATTGAAACAGGTGGAAGTGGACGACTCTGTGAGAAGAGTGTTCGTTCTGATTCCGACATACAGCATATGGACAACAGATAAAACTATTCTGCTTGTTTTCCTGGGCCACCTCGAGAAAATAACCCACGTCTTTCATGATCTCGGCAGAGCGTCGGTCAGCGTACATCCATTGCCGGTTCATATGCATTATATGATTATTAATTAAGAACTGTTAGAGAACACCATGAATAGAGGAATGACCCATGTTACATCGACAGATGAAAGTTTAAAGTTGGTACCTCGACCGAGGAGGAAAGAAGGACGAGAAAGCTTATTTGATTAAGTGTGGCTCGGAAAAATTAAATTGTGCTTGTTTTCTGCGAGCTGGGATGGCGTTATTCTCCCAGGCATTTCATTAAACACCTCTTGTGCATAGGAAGAAAAAAAAAGTGAGAACACACCACACAACTAGAAATATGTCCTCCAAAGTGAGTGGCATGAGGAGAATAGAGGGCTGGCAGGGTTTATATATAGTGGGGCGGGGGTCATTTGCCTCGGTTGGTGGCTCCAACCGGGGAAAAAGACCCCCCACACAACGAGCCTGAACGGGCTCTGCTCGTCAAGGGCGTTTAGCCCCGGTTGGAGCCACCAACCGGGGCAAATGACCCCCCCCCCCACCACGCGCCCTACTCGCCCCGGCCCCACCTCTGCAGTCTTTTGCACCAGGTGGTGGCCGAGCCGGAGCGAAAGGGGTGCTCGCGGGTGAGCAAAAGCCCCGTTTTCCACTAGTGTGTATAGGCAATATGTAATATTTTTGGGCCCCTAAAAATCCTGGGCCCTGTGCGGGCCGCACAGTTCGCACAATTGTGGGCCCGGGGCTGCATGTTTGGATGGCTACCAATTTTTTACCACGCCCAGCCTGCCTCAGTCTCATTCGTTCATTTTTACGCCAAATTGTTGGCGACATGCGTGCATGGGAATTGGTCGCCAAATATTTGGGTAGCCCATGTTTGGCAGGGCTAGCATAGGCAAGAACAAATCAGACCCGTAATTTCATGGAACGAAATGGCCAAATTTTGCACCCTTTGGCGAGACGAGGTGAAGCTCGGGAAACTCTCATAAACTGCTCCAGGCCAGCTTCTGGAAATGTACATGTTTCGAGTTTTGTGGTAGAAATAAGTTGTGGAGAATCTAGAGACTTCTTTTAAGATTCTCCTGTTTGGTACCTAGAAGCAGCCTAGAAACTTAAAAGAAGTATCACCAAGGCTTTTCCAACCATGAATCCATGTTTTTCCTTCGACAAGACAAACCATTTGCTGACATTCACTTATTTAGTCGATTTAAAATATTGAGAAACCAACGTCAGCACAATCTGATCGGTTTGTCGAGTGGCACTCTGCATAACTATGTTTGAAGAGAGTTTTCATATTATTAATTTCATAACTATGTGGGGAACTTACATTATAGAACTTGGCTTGTATATTCCAATGATGAGCCTTCTCCAAAGAGCTCTGGTCTTCGTGAGCAAGCAAGTTGGATGCGCCCCCACTAGTTCCATTGGAGAGCTTTCATACACTTATAACTCTATATGCATCCGTTGTGTGGCAATCACTATTCCTTGCATAACTTCGATTATAAGACTTCGTCTTATCTAATGATCGCTTTCAGTTGTGTGAAACTTTCTTCCATTGACCATCCAAACCCCCCATAATGTTCTTTTAGCCATAACATCTTGGTGTCAGGGACCAATACAGAACGCTTGCTTGTTTTGAGCGCACAAATATTTTAATTATTTTCCTACGAGAATATTCACTGGTAGAAAAAAGGCCTTCCCATACGCCCCCATCAGTCCCCAAACTTTGCGCACCGTGACTAAAGGGGTTTTAGTCCCGGTTCGGGAGGAGAGCCGCGACTGAAGGTCATGCGTCGCGGGTTGGGAAGCGCGTGGAGGGCTTTAATTCCGGTTGGCCTGGCCACCCGGGACTAATGATCCAGTCTGCTGGCCTCCCTGTCTTTAGTCCCGGTTGGCCTGGCCACCCGCGACTAAAGATACAAGCTTCTCGCCTCCCGCGCGGCGGTTTTATTTCGCGAGCGAGAGGCAGAAGGCCAATGCTACAGTGTGCACCCGAGAGTCTCTGTTTCTTCTTCTCTCTTCTCTTCTTCCCTCGCTTCGATTTTCCTCCACCAAGCACCCATGGCTCAAGTTTGGAACACTCTCCGTGTGGCCACACCATGCCGCAAGAGTCTCAACGTGGCCTACACCAATAAGTGAGAGAGGCTCCCCGGTCTTCTTAACCATTTGAGCAATCTCTATGAAGAAGCCGATGAACACCATAGGTTCTTCGGGCTTGCTCTAGAGTATACGGCGGATCAACATGATGTTGCTGTCATCCAGATTGCCTTCAAGGAGATCGTTTTGGTCTTCCAATGGTCAAGGTAACGCACACGTATACAATCTTGCATTTTCGATTTTTTTGTTGCATTTGAAGAATACATGTGTTGCAACAGATCTAACACGTTTTCTATTTTTGTTGTTGCAGTAGTTCAAAGCATTCTCCGACACTTGTTGATTTTCTTGTCAACAAGGGGTATGACTTCTCCAGGTTGACATCACTCAAGGCAGTCAGAAGTTGATGCGCTTGGGTATTGTGATACCTGAAGATCAGTACATTGATCTTCAGGACCTTATCCATTTTGATGATTTGTACGGTCACAAGACCGGGATGGCTCCGATGGCAACTGCCTTCATCCACGCCGACTACAAAACCATGAAGTCTCGTTTCCCCTCCAAGAATCACATGTATTGGGGGAAGAACCCACTGGACCGGATCAACCTCAACTATGCAGCCATAGATGCATATGTTTCCTACGAGTTGTTCCGCATCTACTCGACGGAGCTCGAGTAGATGTTGTTTGTGTACCGCATCTTGCGTTTGATATATGCATGTAATGGATATATTAGTATGTAATGGATATATTATTATGTAATGGATATTATTTCTATATTAATTCCTAGCTATATTATTTCTATATTATGTCAAACACACATTTCAAAACAAACAAACAAAAACACATCAAGAAAACAAACAAAAACACATCAAGAAAACAAAACAGAAAAACTACCGTTTCTATATATCTGTTCACCAAAAACTACTGTTTCTATATCTGTTCACCAAAAATAAATCTAGAGGTCCAAAAATTAATCTAAGCCAGGAAAACATAGATCTAGTCAATACCAAACTCATCCAGTTGGATTTACTTCAAAGTACATTTTTGAACTCATTCTAAAAATAATAGAAGAGCCTACTGGTCTTTTATTAAAAAGGATGGTATTTTCATTTGGTTGTTGACCTTGATGTGAGGTTAAGTGCTATGGACATATCTTTTCAATATCTATCCAGAACATTTTAGTTTGTCCATTTTGTTTATGTATTTTAAAAGTTAGGTTCAAATCATTCTCACAGATAGTCATTGCCAAAACAGTTCATGTGTCCAAAATAATAGTCCAAATTTGGATCTGCAAATTGTATATGGTTTAGATTTCATATGGTTTGGTTCATGAATTTTATCAGATTTTATTTTGCATTTAGGAAAGGGGAAAATGAATTAGTTTTATTTTCCTGAATTTTTTGATATATTATTTGTATTTTTAAGATTTTAAAATGTATTAGTTTATTTTTCCGAATATTTTGATATATTATTTGTATTTTTAAGATTTAAAAATGAATTTTTTTACTTTTCTAAATATTTTGATATGTTATTTGTATTTTTAAGATTTAAAAATGAATTAGTTTTATTTTTCTGAATATTTTGATATATTAATAGTATTTTTAGAAATAATACAAATTAAAAAGTTAATGTTTATTTATTTATTCAAAATTATTAATTACATCATTACTTTTGTTTATTAAAAGATTTATTGGAAATTCAGACAATAAAGAAATGTGGCATCGACCAACATGTTAATAGGATTGATATGATACTACTATCACATACATGCGTGCGAAACACTTGGATGCGGGACGGGATGGAACCCGGAAGTTAAGCGTGCTAGTGCTAGAGTAGTGGGAGGATGGGTGACCAAGCGGGAAGTTTGACCACGAGTAAGAAATTTGACTAGAGATAATTGTAGTTAAAACACTAAGCAAATAATAAAAATTCTGAAAAAAAAGGGAGTGAAAAATTGGAGTGAAAAATAATTAGAAACCCAAATGAATTAAAGAAATAACGAAATAGCATTTAGTCCCGGTTTGTGTGGCCAACCGGGACTAAAGGTTCTCCGCCCCCGGCGCACGCCACCCGCCCACGTGGCCGGGCCTTTAGCCGCGGTTCGTAAGAGGGGCGACTAAAGGGGGGCCTTTAGTCGCGCCTATTTAGTCCGGGTTGCGCGGCCGGGATTAATGGCCTTGGCAAACCGGGACTATAGGCCTATTTTCTACTAGTGATTGTTGTCACCTGACTTGATCCTAACAGGAGTTGTTGGGAGAGTTTGATGGCTTTGATGATTATATTGTTGTTCTTGAAGTTTAAATCATCTTTAATATACTTTGCACCGTTGATTGTATTTTAGTATTGATTCATCGGAAAGTTTTACTTTGTCCTTCCTATTGGTTTATACATTATTCTATTTGGTATCAACTATAAACCACAGCCTTTATTCATTTGATCCTAGTATACATGTTTTACATTACTATGATGATCAAGTTTATGTTGGTAGCATGTCACCTCAGGAATTACTCTAGAACGAGTAGGAACTAAGCTTGGGGATGTTGATACGTCATAAACGTATCCATAACTTCTGATGTTCCATGTTGTTTTCATGCCATATGCTACATGTTTCCTTTACCACTTTATGCCATTTTTTTGATTTCCTGAGACTAACCTATTGAAAAGATGCCACAGACGTAGTTCCTGTTTTCTGTTGTTTTTAGTTTCAGAAAAATTCTTCCAAAAGTTTTCTCGGACGTGGACGATTCGAAGCCCGGAAGTCTTAGGAAGTCATCGCGCACACGACTTCCGGAGGGGACCCGGAGAGGGGCCACAGGGGCCCACACCATTGGTGGGCGCGCCCCCTGGCCGCGCCCAAGGGTGGTGTGCCCCCCTGCTCGCCCACCGACATTGCCCTCTAGCCTATAAATTTTCCCCAAAGGTTTAACTCTAAATATGGTAGCCTTTTCCATGAAAAACATCTGCAGCCGCCGTCATCGTCAACCCTAGTTTGGGAGGGTTCTTGAGCTCTCCCCGGCACATTGCCGAGAGAGGGAATCATCACCGGAGGACTATACAGCACCATGCCCACCTCCGGAATGACGCGTGAGTAGCTCATCCTTGGACTACGGGTCCATAGCAGTAGCTAGATGGTTGTTCTCTCCTCTTTATGCCTCAGGCTTAGATCTTGTGAGCTTCCCTACATGATCAATATAATTTTATTGTAATTCTACATGTTGTGTTTGCTGGGATCCGATGAATATTGAATGCTGTTTCTCATGATCAATCTATCATGTTTTTTTTTCATGTGTATGTTATTTATGATCTTGCATGCTCTACGTTGTTAGTATATGCTCTGGCCAAGTAGATTCTAGTAACTCCAAGAGGGAGTATTTATGCTCGATAGTGGGTTCATGCCTCCTTTGCATCTGTGCTCGAGTGACAAAAATGTGACAGATAGGGGATGTGTTGTTGCCATTAGGGAGAAAACAATGATGTTTACATTACACACTTTTCTTACTGCGATTATCTGTTGCTTGCAACTTGATACCCAAGGTTTGCTCGGATGACATTCTAAGGATGGATTATTAGTCATAGATGAAGTTGGATAACAGTCTATGTATCTTGTTGTAATGCCCGCATGAATCACATAGTAATCATCATATCATGCATATGCACTACGGTGCATCCTTTATATCTATCAATTGCCTAGCTATAATTTGTTTACCTAGCATATTATCTATCTTTCTTGGGAGAGACACCTCTAGTGAACTGTGGACCCCGGTCCTTTTTCCTCATATTGATAATTCAACCACTTCAATCTCTGTTTTCATTTTGTTACTATTGTTTACCTACTGCCATCATTGTTCTCTTTCATCTACTGCAAACAAATATTATTTTCCACACAGTACGTTTAACCTCTTTGTGTTCAGCAAAACCGGTGAGATTGACAACCTCACTGCTTCGTTGGGCAAAGTGATTTGATTGTCTTATGTAGGTTCCACGTTGCTTCTGAACCGGTAGTGCGCCGTGCCACCTCAGCTGCATCAACCTTTGGAAGTCATTTCTTTCTCCTACTAGTCGATTCAACCTTGGTTTCTTTCTTAGGGAAACTTGCTACTGTGCTCCTCATACCTTCCTCTTGGGGTCTCCCAACGAATGTGTGTTACATGTGCGTCACATACCAGATCGGTAAGTGGTTTGACATGGAAGAGTTCGTTTCTGGGTCATAGGTCGAACCGGTTGGTTCTCATGGTGAGGGTGATGAAGATGATGGAGATGGCTATGATGACCTTGGAGAGTTTGATATCTAGTCGTCTTACATTGTGGGGAAGGATGGATCCAGCACTTCTACTCAGCCGCAGGTGGATAAAGTGGTGGGAGCTGAAGAGAAGGGCAAGGTCCTTGTCGAACGAGGAAGACCCTGGAATGTCATATGGAAGTTTTTTTTAAACTATTTGTGTTACACTTGAATAGTTCGGGCGAAGCTTCATCTCCTTTATCTTTTATCTTGCTCGAATCTTTCTTTTGTTGCTCTTTTCTTTTTGACTTTGTCTGGTGGGCGCATTCAAGCGTACCCAACGGATGTAACCTAGAAAAGATGGTTGGCCGCTTGGTGCCTCAAGTGGCCAGCTATTTGACCGGCTGGCACCGTGGCTGGATGGATATAGGGCAACATAACTTTACAACACTTTGTTAAATTGTTGGTCCAAGAAAAGGAAATTGTTTTTGCATTTTAACTTTAACAGTTTTAGTTGTCTTAGGCGTCTATTGGCCCTTGTCCCATCATCCAGGCTTTATAGTCAAATTATCTCTAATATCTAAATCAATCCAAGCAGATCGAACAAAAAATGAACCTCACATGTGGAAATACCCCCATTTTATAAATTTAATAATCAATATTATATTTTAAGTTATTGAAACTAATCTCTGATTAACATTCAAGTTTATAATGCGTTGTCAACTAGCAACGTGGGACTAAACATCCCATCTCACCCCATGTGACTTAGCATAGTTAGGTCCCACTCGTCAGAAGTCCCCATCCCACCCTTCGTGTGACCTAGTGATGTCTACGCACGCTTTTATTCTTGTAGACAGTGTTGGGACTCCAAGCGCAGAGGTTTGTAGAACAGCAGCAAGTTTCCCTTAAGTGGGTCACCCAAGGTTTATCGAACTCAGGGAGGTAGAGGTCAAAGATATCCCTCTCAAAGCAACCCTACAATTAAGATACAAGAAGTCTCTTGTGTTCCCAACACAACTAATAATTTTTTTAGTTGTATAGGTGCATTAGTTCGGCGAAGAGAGAGTAAAATGCCAGTAATATGGATGATAATAAGTGATACTAGCAATCTTAAATAAAAATGGCAGCAAGCAAACATGTAGCAGAACCGGCGGAAAACGATGTTTCAATGCTTGGAAATAAGGCCTAGGGCTCCTACTTTCACTAGTGGACACTCTAAACAATGATCACGTGATGGAGTAACTAGATATCATCTCTTCACTATGCTACTCTTAACCACTCTCCGGTCGAATAACAACACCAATCCATGCGTAGGGCTTTAACAGCACTCCTCAGAGTAAGCACTTTCCCAACCAAGTAACCCCCATGCTATCACCATGGGACCCAGATGGTTCCACGCAAACACCACAATTTCATAGGGTTATCCCACAGAAAATATAAGTATAATGCTAAACCACACGGTGCACACACTATCACCTTTACACATTGATCAAATCGTTTACGGGGTTTCTCATAACAAATAATGAATACTAATTATTGCGTAGGGCTGCAAAAAGCATTCCATAAAGTAAGTATTCCCATATCTAGTTAACCCCACGCTGTAAATATGAGCGCCCTAGATGGTACTAGAAAAACACCACAGTTCATAAAGGAGACACACATGATATGCACATTGTCACCTTCACACAGCGATACAAGGTGACTCCATAGTTCATATTAATAAAGAACTTGGGTAGCAAAAGATGGAGAGTAACATCTACGAATTCAAATAAATTACAAAGCTCACGATCACATATAGATCACACCATGGGAGAGAGAGATGAACCACATAGCTACCGGTAGAGCCCTCAGCCTCGGGGGAGAACTACTCCCTCCTCATCATAGGAGACAGCAACGGCGATGGAGATGGCGGTGGAGTCGATGGATATGGTTCCCGGGGCACTTCCCCGTCCCGTCAGGGTGCCAGAACAGAGATCTTTCCCCCCGAAACTTGTCGGTGGCGGCGGCGGCGCTACAGATGTATTTTGTGGAAAAGTTCGGTCTATTGAGGGTTTTTCCTCGGGGGAATTTATATAGGAAAAAGGGTGACGCCGGGTGGTGGCCAGGGAGCCCGCACCTCCAGGTGGCACGGCCAGGGGACCCACGCCACCCTATTGTGTGTCCACCCGGAGGGGGGCTCTTCGGTACTTATGGAAGCTTCCGGGACTTCTGAGACTTCCGACTTTCGAATTTTCCAATTCCGAGAATATTTCTAGAATAACTTTTTCTGAAACTAAAAACAACAGAAAACATGGAACTGGCTCCGTGTCATCTTGTAAATAGGATAGTCCCGGAAAACGTTTAAAAATGCTATCAAGAAGGGAGAAACATGTAGCAATTTTCATTATATCATCATGGAGCATCATAAATTATAGATACGTTGGAGACGTATCACCTAGCACCGTCAGGTCCCACTCGTCACGGTCAACCAGTTTTGACAATCCCCATTTTATCATTGCGAGGCTCTAGTAAAACGGAGTGGAGAAAAAGTGAGGAAAACTAAAACCGTAAGGCACCAGCGAGGAGAACTAAGCGAAGTGGGACACAAAATAGAATTCCCATAAGTATATGCCCTCCTGCACTATCTTCTGTTCTTCATGGTCGCGCACGTCTGTAACGAGTTGTAGGACTCTCGCTCCCCTCTTTGCTACCATTGATTCACTCGCTTCTAACACATTGTAAGCTAGCTAATATTCTATTTTTTTCGTAGTTCCAGATTTACAGTTGGAAACCACCACCCATTGTTTCTGTATTATGTCTTTCTAATAACGTCGTGTTTCCTAATCTTCTCCATTTATCCAACATTCGGATAAAAAAATATGTGCACAACTTCCACAAAAGTAAACGCAAGAAAATTTATAATTCCAAAATCTTCGAAAATCTAGGATGAGCTAGAAGTGAGTACAGCTTCGAAACATGCCACAACAACTACAACCATATCAAGCAATCAGAGAGTCCACAGTGGGTAATTTAGTTATTCTGACACCGCCCATTCCTAAACATGTGCATGCATCCATCTTCCATGAAGATGATAAAACCAAATGGTAGGATAGAGAGAGAGGTCAATCTAATGTGGATATTACCAAGAAACATATAACAAGATTGTTAGTCATGTGACACTTGTCATACTAATAATTATGCAAAGGCACCTACACATGCACTCCTAGAACGAGCAAGAGGAGAATTGAGGTGTTAAATGTCTACAGATTGATGTATGAATGAAAAATATACGCATAATATAAGTGATAACTAGCTAGAGCCTAAGATTTTATAGTGCTCGAGGTGATATATATTGAGAAGCGCATTCAACCACTGGAAATATTTGTTGAAGTGCACTTTATACCTGTTTTCTTCGCCGTACCACCACATTCATTACAAAAACAAGTGGATGCAAGCCCTTTAAAGTTACTCTGAACGTCCCTTTAGGTTGCCAATGTGAATTATTGTGCAATATAATTCGTTGATACTGATGGGTCCGACAAAAGCACCGGGGCCGGACGTTTTTCTGGGCTCTGTTTTATCAAACACAATGGAACTTTTTCAAAGATGAAGTATGCAGGGCAGTGAGGGGCTTTCTGGAAGGTGGCTGAGTTCCTGGAGGTCTATGTGACTCGATCATTTTCCTCATTCCGAAAGTGAGTAATCCAGAGCAGTTGAAGAACTTCTGTCCGATCAGCCTGTGCAATGTAATTTACAAAATTGTCTCGAAGGTGTTAGCTAATCGACTAAAGTCACCCTTCCAGTAATTATTTCGGAGTACCCGAGTGCTTTCGTACCTGGCTGGTTGATTACTGATAGCGCGTTGGTGGCGTATGAATGTCTAAACACAATCTGCAAGCAAAGACCAGAAAAATCATAGTTTTCTCTTAAGATCGGCATGATGAAGGCATACGATAGGGTGAAGAGGCATTATCTGTATGGATGTCTTGTCAAGTTTGGTTTTGCGCTCCCATGGATTAAGGAGGTGATTCTGTGTGTAATGAATGTGTGTTATGATGTCCGGGTGAATGGTGATCTCACACATGCAGTCATTCGAACTCGTGGGATTAATCAGGGGAGCCGATCAGTCCCTACATGTTCTTACTCTGCACCAAGGGGCTCTCATGTCTGTTGTTTGAAAAAGAACAATGTGGTGAGATCCAAGGAATCCGTAATGGTCGTCATGGACCTTCCATGGCACACCTTCCCTTCGCGGACAATAGCATATTTTTCGCCCGGAGTGATGTCGAAGTGTGCAAGCTCTCAATGACCTTGAACTTGTACTGTCAAGGTTCGGGCTAGAAAATCAACCATGAAAAATCTACTATATTTTTTGGTAGTCATTGTGAGGCACTACTAAAGCAAAGGATTATGGACAGTGTTGCTGTCCACAATGAAACCTTGCAGGATTCCTATTTGGGGATGCCGGCCGAAGTGAGTAGATCGTCATCCGGCTCCTTTGGTTTCTTGTCTGACAGACCGTGGAAGCGGATGAACGGATTATCAGACCGTCCACTCTCTAGACAATGTAAAGAGCTTTGTTCAAGTAAGTTATACATGCCATACATAGTTATGTCATGAGCTGCTTTCAAATTCCAGTCTCAACTTGCACGGCCATGCGGAAAACAATTGATAATTTCTAGTGGGGTGTGAGTGCAGGTGTTAGAGTACGTGATGGGCCTGGGCCCATTAGTCTTAGAGCTTGCTTAGGGGTCAATTAAGTCTTGCTTAGGAGTCAAGTAAACCTCTCTATATAATGGAGAGGAGATGTATCAATCTAATCAAGCAAGAATTAAGAAGGAAAACCCCTTCCCCTCTTGCCCGGCCGTGGGAAAGGATCCCCACGGCCGGCTCTCCCACGCCCTCGTAGCTCTCTCTCTCTCTCCCGCTCAAACCCTAGCAGCCATACCATCTGGTATCAGATTCCTCAGTTGCGATGTCTTCGGAACTGTCCACCGCCTCCGCCGCGATAGCCTCGTCGAGCGCGCCCACCACCATGGCGCCACCGCCGGCGTCTGCGGCCCCGGCCCCGCCGGCTCGGGAGCCTGCCCCCATCCTCTCGATCCAGGAGCTCTCCACGGCCCTCCGCGACCTGACCGAGTCGGTCTCCGACATCAAGCACGTCATCGCCGTGCTCCTCCAGCGGACAGAGCCACCGCGGACGGAGCCACCGCCGGTTTCCGCTCCGTAGAAGCAGGGGGTTCCGCCCTCGGCCGCGACCAAGGCGCCGGTCATCACGTTCCAGCATGGGATACCCTACGACGGGACTGCGACGACCTCGTTCCTAGCAGCGCCACCGCCGTCCCAGGACAATCCCATCCAACAGATCAAGTTCCAGCCGTCGCCGTCACCGCTTCCGGCTTGGATCGCTACCCAGGCGGCGGTGAGGCTGCAGGCTGCTGCGCGCGGCCTCCTAGCGCGTCGGCAGGTGCGGGGGATGCGTGATTTGCAGCTGCAGCTCCTCGAAGATGCGCTTCGCGGTGCAACGGACCTCGATCTCGTCCGCTTCGTGCGGAATCTGGGGCATGCGGTTTCCCCCACGGGCGGCGGGCATGCTACTTTTCCCACGGGCGGCGACCTCCAAGTCTGCGACGTCGACAGTCAGCCGGCAGGGAGAAGACACGGTGTCACCGACTGGAGCGCACCGCGTGGCACCACTGCATTCCGCCGCCGGCCGCCGCGAGGGCTCCCTTGGTCCCGATGGTGTCCTTGGGATCCAGGGGGCTGCAAAAGCACAAGTTCGGCACGCGGAGGATTCTCGCCTTATCGTTCGGAGTCAAAAATAAAGAGTCGGAGTCTCATTCGGGTTAGCTTATTTCAGGTCAATACAATAGGCCGAGATGTAAAAGGCTTGTTTTTTAGGCGCTAGGTTTGTGTGGGGTCGAATCGTCGTTAGGTTGCAGCTCGAGGACGAGCTGCATGTCCAGGTGGGGTGTAGTGTTAGAGTACGTGACGGGTCTGGGCCTATTAGTCTTAGAGCTTGCTTAGGGGTCAAGTAAGTCTTGCTTAGGAGTCAAGTAAACCTCTCTATATAATGGAGAGGACATGTATCAATCTAATTAAGCAAGAATTAAGAAGGAAAACCCCTTCCCCTCTTGCCCGGCCGTGGGAAAGGATCCCCACGGCCGGCTCTCCCGCGCCCTCGTAGCTCTCTCTCTCCCGCTCAAACCCTAGCAGCCATACCAGTAGGAAAGAGGAAAATGTATTTGAGGTCATGTGAGTGGTTATCTACGCCGAAATCTATTGGCGGGATAGGCTTCCGCGATCCCGTCCTTTTCAATCAAGCAATGTTGCGTAAGAAAAGTTGGCGTTTAATTAAGAGTCTTTATGCGCCCGTGTGCTCAAAGGCCGCTATTTTCCAAACTGTAGTTTTTGGGATGCCTCTAGACCTTGTTCTTCGTCATTTACATGGCACAACATATTGTTTGGGAAGGACCTCGTCCAACAAGGCATTTGATGGGGCTTTGGGGATGGTCGTAAGGTCAAGCCTTTGACAGATAATTGGATACCAGATGTGCTCCCTTGTACTATCAAGCCTATTGTGCAGTTGCCGGATGGTGCTACAGTACACTGTTTAATTGATGACACTACTGGTAATTGGGATGCTGAGGTTGTCCGTTCGTTTTTCATTGAAGATACATCGGAGGAGATTCTTAGAATAACATTGAGCCAACGAGGTGGAGATGATTTTATTTTCTGGCCACATGCTAAGTTTGGATCATATACTGTTAGATCTGCTTACAACCTGGCAAGGACGCAGAAATTCTTTCTGGCACGAAGCAAGTCAGGGAATGGCATGTCTTCGACGGCTGCCGCAGAAGAAAGATTGTGGAAGAAGTTGTGGAAGATTAAGGAACCTGGAAAAATGAAGATCACCCTTTGGCGCCTAGAACACGACCGTCTTCCAAACGGACATCAACTCTGCCATCGCCATATTCCAACTTCAGATGCATGTGTGTTCTGTAGTAGGGAGGAAAGAGCAGAACACTCTGTTCTGTTTTGTCAATTTGCCACTGAAGTGTGGCGGGCAGTGGAGGTTGAATACCCGGTAAGCCTACGACGTGAGGTTTTTCATACGTCGAAGGAGTGGTTGTTTGGGTTCCTGCACAGATCGAATGATCAGGAGTCTATTAGGATGGCAGTGTGCCATTTGTGGGAGCACCGCAATGCAGTATGTAATGAGGAGAAAATGAAACATCCTCGTTGCATAGCTAAACAGATCAAGGCTTATATTGCGATGATCTTGCTGAATCTATTTAAACAACCTATTGACCATAGTAGAGAGACCTCCTCTTCAACGCTCCGTTGGTCTCCGCCACCGGAAGGTACGGTTTTTTATTAATGTAGATGCAGCTATATTCTCTACTTCGTCTCGAATGGGGGTGGACGCCGTGATTAGGGACCACATCGGCAATTGCTTGGTTTCTTTCAACCAGCTACTTGATGAGGTTACAGCGCCTGACATTGCTGAAGCACTGGCCATCAGGTGTGCTCTAATCATTCCTCGGGATGAAGGTTTGAACAACGTCATTGTGGCCTCGGTGTATTCATTCTCCTCGACATGATCGCTCTCTTGTTGGAGTCGTCGTGAAAGACCTGGCCACTTGCATGTCTTCTGTGACATATCAGTCGGTTGCTCAATACTTCAGCACATATTTAGCTTGTCGAGCTGAACATTTTGGTAGTTCTATTTTCTATAATTCTGTGCCGAATTGTATCCGGAATGAACTTTGTATTGATGTTGATTGATTAATAAAGCGCTGAAGTTTCTCAAAAAAAAAACATCCCCAACTAGTCTAGTGCGGAAAATTTGGGAGTAAAAACGCTCGAAACCGCGTTCGCTTTTCCAGGAAGGAATGCATATCCGACAGGCCGGCCGATCAATTTCAAAAATTGGAGACTGTAGATACGTAATCCGGGCAAAACACACACGAAGTCATCACACCAAGATGCCCAGAAAATACCCGGAAAACCAATAGAAAATGAAAGGAAATTCCCCTCCTACTCGGTCTTCCCCTCAGGTACCAAAACGCGCGCACCTAGAAAGCAGTAATGCTACACCTACGGCTCCTTTTTACGGATGGTCACTTACGGACTCACGTGGATGGGTGTGGGTGGTTTGCAGCCCGCAATTCATGGGATTGGAATTTTGTTAGGCCAATCAACTGTTTGCACGTCTGTCCGTAGTGTTAGTCCGTAACCAAATCGTCCGTAGGTCTAGCTTTTCTGCC
Organism: Alopecurus myosuroides; assembly: GCA_028641055.1. NCBI lineage: Eukaryota > Viridiplantae > Streptophyta > Magnoliopsida > Poales > Poaceae > Alopecurus > Alopecurus myosuroides. The sequence goes on along the minus strand of JAPCYS010001273.1, from coordinate 15,246 downwards.
TAGAAAATGCAACTTTGCTACACTTACGGGCAGATCTTACGGGAATGAAACTTACGGGACGATGTGGCAACTTCTGGTTGGAGGGGCTAGGGGCCCATAGGGAAACTCACAGCGGGAGAATTACGGTTAGTGAAGGACACGTAATCCTGTAGTTATTTTACGTAACTTTTTGCCCGTAAGTCTAGCATTTTTGCAGAAAATGCCCTGAAAACCGATGGAAAAGGATCAGAAATTACCCTCCCGCGCGGCCTAGTTTTCCCCTCCTCCTCCCTTTGATCTCTTCATCCAACTACTTTTTTTTAATTATAGTTCATCAGACGGAGGCATCGCGGGAATTTCCTCCTGAGTTCCACGAGGGCGCGCAGGCGGCGCGGCGTATCGATCGATCCAAGTCGCGTTCACAACCGTCCGGCGGCTTGCGCTTAGAATATATATGCCCTCCCGCGCTATCTTCAGTTCTTTGTGGTCGCGTGCGCAGTTAACACCCTGCAGACCTCTCGCTCGCTTCTGCCACCATTGCTGTCTGCTTCAGGAGGAGCCTGATGCACAACCAGGTTGTGAACTTGTAATCAGTGTCCATCGTCGTCTTCGGTAGATACTGTTTTCGCGAATTATGAATTCAACATTCCTTACTAGTTAATCATCTCTGCATTTTCTCAACGCAGGATGTAGATGTACCAGTGGGTTATTACGCACCAGCCAGCCATATACACTATGGATAGCGGAGCATTTGCCCCGGTTGGTAAGGGCCTAAAGCCCTGGCCTGCCAATCGGATTCCTCAAATCCGGGCTAAATGCCTCCCTTATGCCCCGGTTGGGTTACCACACGGGGTAAAAGATGTGCCCCACGTGAGCTCTGCGTAGCGTGCAGGCACCCACCTTTTACCCCGGTTGGTAACACCAACCGGGGCAAAAGGTATCCTGCCGCGGCAGAGTTTTTGGTTGTTTCTCTGCCGCGGCAGACCTTTGGCATGTTTCTTTTTTGGCTGTTTTTTTCAGTGAGGCTGTTAATAACATTTTTTTGCACATCGATAGTAATCATCATTGTAAAAATCATTGCATGCATTGTTATATCATCAAAATATAATTACACTGATCTCAATTAGATCATTACATCCGAATAGAGTTATACACATTGAGATATCATTACATGCAGATCATTGTTTATACTTTACAATGCAGTCTTCCATCCTGAGATATGACCTCCTTCAGCAGAAAATCCGTCCATTCCTCTTGAAGTGATTGTAAGCAGTCTGTCGGTAGGAGCTGCCTCTGGAGATCGTGGAGCCTTATATTTATTTTTCTTTCTAACCGCTCATTCATGATTATCCGTATGTTCGCCATGACATAGAAGCCACATAAATGTGTTCCCTCTGGCTGCTAAGTGCACTTTACGAGAAATATAATTGAGTCAAATAATGATCAAGGAATTAAAGATAGATGCGTGAATGTAGCAAGTACTACTTACGATGAGTTTGTCAAATCTCATTTTCAACTCCGCTAAACCGGGTTGTTCCTTCTTAAACCGGTTCCAAGCCCTGTCCGGAAAAAAAAATTATGGGTCATCGTACGATAATGATTGAACAAAAGGGGACGGTGTAGTGCGACAACGATTGAACTTACTTTGTGAGCATTGACATAATGGCCTGGTACTCCTATTTCTCTTTACCCATAGAGTCCATGAGATCAACTATTCCGGTGTCAACGTGAATCTCGAAAAGAATTCAGTGAAAGCTGCACAGACGATTAACTCATCAATTACACTTAATTAATTAACACCGACTTAGCGAAATAGAAATGTGAAGGAATATGCATAAGACAATAAAAACTCAGTTATGTCTGTAAGGAAATGGTATTTCACTACAGTGAGATTGCTTCCTCAAAAACATAACTAGGTTATTCTCCGTATCTTGAGCGTGTAACTGTAAGACGGCATCATTGACGACATATGGGTCCATGATCCCAACGCCACCGTTTCCATTACATTCCAGAATCTTCTTCCTGCATAATATATATCGTGAAGTGAGGATATAATAGGACTCCTTTTATATACTCATGGGTGTACATACTCTCGTACTCAAAATACCACATATGCGTGGGTATTATACCTCTTTATTATTTTTCATATACCTCGTTAATTATTCTAAGATACCTCCATACAATTTTTTGTAGAAAAAATATCTCCGGAGTCCTCGGTTTTTTCAATATACCATTTGTACGTACATATAAGCAGTATATGTACAAATAATATAAAATATGTAGAACCAAATATGTTTTTTCACAAAACTCACTTTGAGGTATCGAGTATTAAATAATAGAGTATATTGAAAATTATAAAGAGGTATAAACAATTCATTTATGTGGTATATTTGCACGTGGTAGTACGTACACCTAAGAGTACTGAACCATTTTCCTATATATATATAAGAAGCAATGATCGAACTAGCTGAGGTAGATACTTACAGACAATAGGTGTTGCTGATCAATTTGTCCACGGCGTCTAGATTATATAAGTAAAAAAGATCTTCAAAATCAATATACATCTTGTCATCGCGGAAGTAATCTTGTTGTCTAATTTTCACCTCAACTTGCTCTATCCCATCTCCTGCGCTTTGGATATACCATGTATGCACTTGGTGCTTCAATGTTGTCATAGAGCCCAGATGCTCAGGTTTGACGAGAGACTTCCCCCACTTATATTGCCATGCCAATTCAGCCTTTCGGAAGTCCTCGGATTGTCCTAGGACTTGCTCAAGTGTTATACCAGCTTCTCTGGCAAACCACTCAGCTTATTCCATATCAGCTTGAGCCTGTGCAGTGTCTGACACCTTGAGCGGGGAGCCGATTGTTTTGACCGGTTCCCGAGCCTGAGAATTGTTCTCCTCGCCTTCTTGGCTATCTTATAACTCATTGTTACTCCACGGTCATAGTCAGTTGGAAGACCCATCTTAAGTTGGGACGGCATCTCCAGCATATTCTTGAAGTGCATCTTCACAGCCGGATCTATTGGTATCTTTGGCGGCTCCGGGGTTCTCTTTCCCCACGAAGCCATCTGTCGTTTCGTGTCTGCAGTCACCCACTCGTGGGTCTCCTCGTCATTCATTTCGTAAGGCAACTTTTCTGGCTCCTTTTTGGCTTTCTTCTTCCGCGGGTTCTTCTTCGGGGAAGACTTAGAGGCAGCAGCCTTCTGCTTAGAGGACTTAGTGGGCGGCGGAGTCGGCTCAGGCATCGGAGATCGAGCCAGAATCGGGATGCTGACGTCCATGGCATCGACGTGTGCTGGCGATGATCGAGTTGGGCTGTGTCTCAGAGAAGTAGGTTGCGGTGATGGCGGCGGTGGACTGCGTCTTGGAGAAGGTGGTGGTGGTGGCGGCGGTGAACTGCGGCTCGGAGAAGTAGCTGCTTGTGTTGGCGGTGGACTGCGTCTAGGAGAAGGTGGCGGTGGTGGTGTCGGTGGAGTGCGTGGGGGAAACACTATGCCACTCTTTTTCCATTGAATGATGGAATTGACGGCCTCTCCAAGTGTCTCTACCCTGTCACCTCCGGGGATGTCAAGCCGCAATATCCTCCAATCTGGCTGAACATCATCAACGCCGACACGAGCATAGCCAGGTCGAACCGAAAGGCCATGCGAGGTCGCTCCCTCTACACATGGTAAAGCGTAGCCATCAGCCACCTTGATGGATATGTTTGAGACCGACACGTATAGCGCACAACTTGTGTTCTCCTTTATTGCAATGACGGCCTCCGTCTGTGGAGGGACATCAACAAGCAGAAGTGCGGCGGAAGCCGGTACCTCCGTTGAAGCCACGCTGCTCCGTCGTTGAGATGGTGTTGTTTCCTCGAATGTACTAATGTCTTGCGCCTAGGAGGGCCGGCTAGTAAGCTCATTAATCTGTAGTTGCTGCTGCATCACTGCGGCTTCCAAGGCACCAACCCGTGCTATGACCGCTACATCCTTCTTTGCCTGTCCTCTCGCTCAACTTCTATATGGAAAGAGACAATCTTCCGGCTTGAAGCCAAAGCACCACGGATATCGTCCTTTGCCTCGTGTTCAGCCGCCATGTTCTGCATTCCCCAGGGCCTTTGTAAACTCGTCATTCTCTCTATCTAGCTTGAACTCTCCCTCTCTAACCTCCTTGAACACTTTCTCAAGTGCCGCAAAGGGGACCTTTATTTTTTCGGTCATAATAAGTTGCCCTTGCTCATCAAACGACGCCCCATGCCCAAGCAACCGGTTCCTTGACCTCCGGGGACAATTTCAGTACCTGGAATGATCCCTTTCCCTCGCAGCTCTTTCTCGAGTGCGTCAAACTTAGGCACTGCAACTCTGTAGCCACCTGAACCCATCTTATGGTGTCCTTCTTCTTGGCACTTGCCGCATTCTTGGCTGACCTCGGCTTCCCCTTTTCTGATTCCTTGTACGCCAGAAATGCTGGCCAGTGTATCTTCAGCTTCTCAAGCGGCCCCTCGAATTTTGGGACTTATTTTTTCTTCTTATATTCTTTACATAATCTTTTCTTGTAAGCATTGGAAGCCTCGGCCATCTTCTTGAGAGCCCAGTGCTTCACAGCGTCTCGCATTTCCTCATGTGCCGCCTCGGCCTCCTCTTCATCATCATATTCACATCGTGGAAGCTGGAAATGGCTCATCAGCTTGTCGAACAAGAGTTTTTTGCACCGGTCTGTGACGAAAGAAACTGCCATTCGTCCAGGATCGTCTTCGTCCTTTGCTGGCTCATTCCATTCTTCAGTACTTATAGGGACCATGTCCCTAACAATAACCCCACATTGGCTTGTAAACTTTGTTGCTATCTTCGCGGTCCAAGCAGGTTGGCCGGTTCGATAGACTTGATCGATTATCAATTTCTCTTTCGAGCTCATCTCTTGGGCCGGGCCTCGTTTCGACCTCTTGCTAGACGATGTCGATGCAACCTTCACTAAGGCTTGTTCATCGTTTATTTCTCCGGTTCCGCATGATCTGTTCCTTGCAATTGCTCGTCTTCCTCCTCCATTCCCTGACATGATTCATTCAGGTACTGTGAGCCGTCGTCTTGATCACCTCCCTCGTCGTCATTGGGTCCACCGGGGAGTGTACCTTCTTCTATGACCGCGAACACATGTTCTTCACCCTCTCTGCCGTCCATAGCTCAACTAATACAAATGGAAGATAAAATACTTTAGTAAGTTATAAATTCTCTTGAAAACATAATATTCCAGTAAACAATCATCACAACAGTACACTTTAGTAAGGAGTATGACTAGAAGATCAGATCGAGTCTTGCCGAGTATAGTTGCGACTCGAACGGGACATAACAGATGTAGCATCCCAGATTATCTAGTCATGTGTGAAAATATTGCAGATCACTCTGCAATATTTTCACACATGATTGGATAATCTGGAACACTGTTATGCACCCGTTCGAGTCACAAGTATACTAGGAAAGAGTGGGTCTGTTATGCTAGTTATACTTCTGCCTATGCATGTAGTACTCTAACGCGTAGTGTTCCCCTCGGTTCCTCTCGGTATACCTCTAAAAATCCCTAAGTATACTAAAAATTCCTAAAAATTCCTAAGTATATTAAAAATTCCTAAATATACTAAAAATTCCTTAGTATACTAGAAATTCCTAAGTAATCTAAAAATTCCTAAGTTTCTAAACTAAGTTTCCAAGTACTAATTCACTAAGTAATTAATATTCCTAAGTACAAATTCACTAAGTAATATTCCTAAGTACAAATTCACTAATACTAATATGCCTAAGTACTAATATTCCTAACTATTAACAACTAAATAACAACTAACAGTAAAAAAGTAACACTAAAAAGACTAACAGTAAAAAAGATTAACACTAAAAAAACATTAACACAAAAATTAATCCGGCGAGGTGAGCATTAATCAGCGGTGAGCACTAATCCGGCGAGGTCAACACTAATCGGCGGCGAGCGGTACCTCGAAGGCAGCAACGAGGATGGCGACGAGGCGCAGGCTCGGGGGCGTTGGCCGAAGGCGGGCTCGGGGGCGCGGGGAAGGGCGCGGTGGTGAGCTAGGCGGAGAGCTTCGAACGGCGCGGCGCGGTGGAGCTCTCTCCAGCGGCGCGGTGGAGCTCTCTCCGACGGCGGTGAATTTTGGCAGCCTGACGGCATCGGAGAGGATTTCGGCGCCAGGGGACTTAGCCGTTTCTGCGAGAAGTGAGGGTTTGCCCCGGGCGGTTGCTCCGCCCGGGGTTATATACTGGGAGGCATTTTGCCCCGGTTGGTAACACAACCGGGGCAAAAGGGTGGGAGGTGGGGCCCTCGCTTGCCGCTCACCTTCCCTCTTTTGCCCCGGTTGGTAGCACGAACCGGGGCAAAAGCCCCCAAAATTTAGATTTTTGGCTTCCTGACGCCATTTTTTTCCCCTGCCCCGTTTAAATACGTTTTCAAAATGTTTTTTCATTACATTTCAAATGAATTCGAATTAGGAGAAAGTTTCAATATGAAATGTGTTTAAAATTGGACAAATATTTCAAACACATTTTCTGTTTAAAAAATTAATTATTCCAACTATTTAAACTAGTAACAATTTTTGAAATTTCAAACATTTTTGAAAACCTAGTTTACGAATGGTTTTGAATTTGAAGAAACTTTCAATATGAAAAGTGTTTCAAATTGCGTAAAGATTCCAAATACAAAATCTGTTTTAAAAAATAATTAAGAAAAGTGAGGCGCAGGAGTCCTGCCGCGTGGCGCGGGAGTTGTGACACGTGGCGCAGGAGTTGTGACGCGTGGCCATGAGCGCGCGGTATAAACTGCCGCGCCTCGAGCGTCTTCTCTTCTCCACGCACCGTAGCGCCGCCACCATGCCTTCGAGGAGGAAAAACACCACCGGCTTCCGCGGCGTCCGAGCACGGCAGAACGGAATGTTCACCGCGCATATCCGCTGCGGGGACGACCGCAGCCCCCTCGGCTCCTTTGCGACGGCGACGGAGGCCGCCCGCGCCTGGGACGCGGCAGCCTGGCGCCTCAACCGCCCGCGCTCGCTGATGAACTTCAACGACTGCCACACCCTCTGGGAAGCGGTGGCCTGGGCACCGACGCCGCAGATCGTCACTGCCGCCGACCACCGCCACCTCAGGCACCGCGCGTTTCAGGGCCTAGTCGACGCTAGGGACGACAGCCTGGTCCGCGAGTATTACCGGAACAATCTGGGGGAGGAGAGCGCCGACGAGGAGTTTTGGCAGACCCGCGCGGCAGAGCGGGCGGAGCGGCGCCTCAAACGCCACCTCACGTTAGATGTCGCTCGGGAAGCAAGGACGAAGGCGCTGCAAAAGCTCCGTAGGCCCGACCACGCCGGCGAAGTCTGGGCCTCCGACGATCCGAGGTGGGGGCCTATCTCGGACATACCATCATGCACCTCCGACGACGATGAGGAGGTCACTGACAAGTTCGCCGACGACGACGACCAGGAGGAGGTCACCGACGAGTTCCCCGACGACGACGAGAAGTAGTGTTCGTCTTCTTTCTGTTTTTAATAAAAGAATTTGTTGTATTCCGGGAAACTGCGGCACGCTAGCGCGTCTGTTTTCTGTTTTTCGTGTGATTATTTCTGATTGGTGGGATTCAGACGCCAGAAATAAACACACCCCTCATCCAACGACTCACGTTAGAGAGGAGGGGGGACATTTCGATAGATAAACAAGGCACAATACACATAATGGCAAGATTGGATCTAAACCTAAACGTAGTGCATAGATCTAAATAAACAAGACAGTACATAATGGCAAGAGTGCATCGATCTACTAGTCATACTCCTGCCTAGGCCTATAATACTCCGACTCGTAGTAGTCGCCGTCGTCGTCGTCACTATCGTCGGACGGTGCTCTGGACTCCCTCGGAGGATCACGACCCCAGGAATGCGCGTGACGGTAGCGCAGGCGGGGGTTATCGCTGGCCCTGATGTAGTTCATTACGCTCTGAAGAGTCCGTCCTCCGCCCCACTACAGCTGACGACCGACCTCGTTGAAGTTCGAAGGAGGCGGGCCGTTCTCCTCGTACCTGGCGAGCGCACTCTCACGCCGATTAATCAAGAAGGCGTCCCAAGTAGGGCGGTAGTCGGGATTCGAACTGGGATTTCTCCGCTACTCCGGCTTGAGCTCGTGGTACTAGTGGTTCGTGATGGCCGTCCGACGCGCCATACCTTGAGTAACAGGAGGGACCGGCACTCCTCCGGCGCTCAGCATATAGCCGGCGGGGACGCTGTAGCCGGGCGGGCAGGGGTAGTTCAAGGCGGAAAGTGTCTCCGCCTGCCGGAAGGTTAGAGTGGGTACGGTAGAAGCCATGGGAGAGTGGGTAGTTTATATGTGTTTATGCCAATGGTGGCAATGCATGCACACACATATATATAGTGAGAAGAAACAGACCCTTTAGTCCCGGACCGTTTTACCAATCGTGGCTAAAGGGTTACGGTTTCGTTGGGACCAATCACAAAGAATCACACGGATCGTGTGCTTCTTTCAAGCGCTTGTGAGTCGTTGGATCAGATGTGTGTTTCTTTCGAGCGGTTGTGAGCCGTTGGATCAAAACCCTAGCACAACACTTTGTGAGCCAGAGGACCCTATATATACCCCACCTTCATACACCAGTCAGTTCGTCGACCAAATACAAATCATCCGGATTCGCCAGCATACGTCCTGCCGTGCATTTGGTATGCATATATGCACTCAGTAGCCACGGAAGGGATGTATGCTGGCGATACCGATTGTTTTGTTCTACATACCCCTTTAAGGTTTGATACATCATTCAGTTCATCGACCAAATACAAATCATCCGGATTCGCCATCATGCGTCCTCCCGTGCATTTGGTATGCATATATTCACTCAGTAGCCACGGTGGGGCTGCATGATGGTGATACCGATTGTTTTGTTCTACATCCCCCTTTAAGGTTTGATACATCATTCAGTTCATCGACAAAATACAAATCATCCGGATTCGCCATCATACGTCTTGCCGTGCATTTGGTATGCATATATGCACTTAGTGGCCACGGTAGGGATGTATGATGGCGATACCGAATGTTTTGTTATACATCCCCCCTTTAAGGTTTGATACATCATTCAGTTCATCGACCAAACACAAATCATTCAGGTTCGCGATCATACGTCTTGCCGTGCATTTGGTATGCATATATACACTCAGTAGCCACGGCAGGGCTGTATGATAGCGATACCGATTGTTTTGTTCTACATCCCCCATTATGGTTTCATACATCATTCAGTTCATGGACCAAATACAAATCATCCGGACTCGCCATCAGACGCCCGACAGTTCTTTTGATATGCATATATGCACTCAATAGCCACGGTCGGGCTGTATGATGGAGATACCGATTGTTTTTTTCTACATCCCCCCGTGAAGGTTCATCGACCGAATACAAATTACCCGGATGCCAAAAATAAGTGAGCACACAATACCAAAAAGTTGACTGGCATGAGGAGTGGAGAACACTGGCATGTAGTGTTTATAAAAAAGAAAAAGTTTGGATTTGAACAAAAAGAATTCTATTAAACGGCGATATAGAAATAAAGAAACCACATTTCATCTGGATGGTTTCTTTATTTCTATATTTCCGTTTAATAGAATTCTTTTTTTTCTTCAAATGAGGCTCATTTGATCCGGTTGTAGCCACCAACCGGGGCAAAAGACCAACCAACGACGCGCCTGCCATTGCCCAGCTTGTCGAGAGCCTTTTGCCCCGATTCTAGCCACCAACAGGGGCAAATAACCCCAACACCACGCGCCCTACTCGGCCGAGCCCCACCTCTGCAGTCTTTTGCACCGGGTGGTGGCCGATCCAGGGCTAAAGGGGTGGTCGCGGGTGGGTAAAAGCCCCGTTTTCCACTAGTGATATATGGTAGTGGTATATCATCGGATCCCCCGGTGGATTCAAGCTGAGGGTTCTGTGTTACTTCATTTGTTCTTAGTTGCGCAAGGGAATTACCTTAATTATCAGGGAGGGCGAAATGCTGAGCTGAGTAAAAAGAAAGAATGACCTGGCACGAAGACGAACCGAGAGTTCGTTCTCCTGCACTTGTCTCTCTACTACAGTATGCGGAGCTACAGTGTATGACTGGGGTCAATTGAGGTCCAGAAGCGGCAGGCGAACATTGCTAGCGAGGACTTTGAGGTCCAGCAGGCGGCCCTCGCCCGACTGACCACCGCCCACACCAATCTCCAAAGCCAGCTCAACCGGGTGGACCTAGCCATCTTATGTAACTATCTCAAATTTGTCTTGTTCTTATCTTTTTCCACGACTTGGGGCTTATCCGGCTGCAGCTTATTATCAAGACGTGGTTGAAGAGACCAAGAAGAGCGTCCTGACTGACATGGACATTCTTCTTACTCCAACGGGCAAAGTCGGGCTGCTGGACGACGGTGGAGCAGAGGGTGGCTCGGCTTGGTCAGCATGCTCGCGAATTGCATCAGGTATGCGGAGACATCCACTGGTACCTCCTTCCCAAGACAGTCAAGCCCTCCGTCATTGCCAAGATGGCCAGCGAGCTAGCCGGGCCTGCCGTCATGGAGAGTCTTCGCCCCGAGCTGGAGCAGAATGTGTCGAGCAGACGGCCGTCGCCCGACGGACCATCGCCCACACCGATCTCCAAAGACATCTTAACCGAGTCAACCTAGCCGTTAGCGATGGCAGTGGGTCACCATTAGGGTACCCTTTACCCTCTCTAGTTCAAAAAATTGAACTAAATTTTCTCAAATGATGATGTCATCACAAAATCACTTTATTTTTTTGAACTAGAAATTGTAGAGGGTACCCTAGTGGTAACCAAACTGCCATCGTTACTAGCCGTCTGATGTAATTATCTCAAATTTGTCTTGTTCTCATCTTTTCCCATGATTTGGGACTTATCTGACTACATCTTATTATCCAGAAGTGGTTGAGAAGAGACCAAGAAGAGCGTCCTAACTGACATGAACATTCTTCTTACTCCAGCCGCGATGTCTGCCTGTCGCACGACGGTGGAGCAGAGGGTGGCCCATCTTGGTCAGGAGGCTCGCGAATTGCACCGGGTGTGCGGAGACATCCATGAGTAACTCCTTCCCAAGGGAGTCAAGCCCTCCGTCATAGCCAAGATGGCACGCGAGCTAGCCGGGCCGGTCGTCATGGAGAGTCTTCACGAATCTTCGGCCCGAGTAGGGGCAGAATGGGCCTTGTGGCTTGTTCTGTCTTGGTATCCGGCTTTTGATACCACTAAATTCTCTAGCCGTTTTCATCAAGGCCAGACCTTCATCGAGATCCGCTAGCGACCCAGGGTCCATTAGACCGCCTACCAGACCGGCAAGTGGGTTGATATGGACGAGTTCGTCCCTAGGCCGTCGGTCGAGCCAGTTCGTTCTGATGGTGAGGGTGATGAAGCTGACGGAGATGGTGATGATGACCTTGCAGAGTGTTAGATCTAGTCGTCTGACATTGTGGGGAAGGATGGAGCGAGCACCTCTACTCAGCCGCAGGTGGATAACGTGGCGGCAGCTGAAGACAAGGGCAAGGGCCTTGCCGAATGAGGAAGACCCTGAAATGTCGGGTGGATTTTTTTTAAACTGTTTGTGAGGCACTTGAATAGTTCGGGTGGAGCTTCATCTCCTTTATCATTTTCTTTTTGACTTTTCCTGGTGGGAGCTTTCGAGCGTACCCACCTGTAACACTCGAGATTGGGGCCAACTTCTGCGCGAACGCGGGCCGAATCTTTCCCCTTAGACGGAAAACATGGTTGGCCGCTTGGTGCCTCGGGGGCCAGCTATTTGACCGGCTGGCACCTTGGCTTAATGGATGTAGGGCAACATAACTTTGCAGCACTTGGTTAAATTGTTGGTCCAAGAAAAGGAAATTGTTTTGGCATTTTAACTTAACCGGTTGTAGTTGTCTTAGGCGTCTATTGGCCCATGTCCCATCGTCGAGGCTTTATAGTCAAATTGTCTCTAATATCTAAATCAGTCCAAGGCGAACAAACAACAAATTAACCTGACATATGAAAATGCCCCCATTTTATGAATTTAATAATCGAATTTATATATTAAGTTCTTGAAACTAATCTTTGATTAACATTCGGGTTTATAACAAGTTGTCGACTAGCAAGATGGGACTAAACATCCCATCCCACCCATGTGACTCAGCATAGTTAGGACCCACGCGTGAGAAGTCCCCATCCTATACGCCTCGTGTGACTTAGCACCGTTAGGTCCCACTCGTCACGGTCAATCAGTTTTGACCAGCCATATTTTTTCATCGCGAGGCTCTAGTAAAACGAAGTGGGGGAAAAGTGAGGAAAACTAAGACCATAAGGCACGGGCGAGAAGAATTAAGCAAAGTGGGACACAAAATAGAATTACCGTAAGTATATACCCTCCCGCACTATCTTCTGTTCTTCATGGTTGCTCACGTATGTAACACGTTGTAGGACTCTCGCTCTCTTCTCTACTACCATTGATTCACTCGCTTCTGACACACTGTAAGCTAGCTAATATTCTCTTTTTTCCGTATGTGCTGATTTACAGTTGGAACCCACCACCCAGTTTTTCAGTCCTAAGTCTTTCTAATGACGCCGTGTTTCCTAATCTTCTCCATTTCTCCAACATTCGGATAAAAAATTCTATGCACAACTTCCACAAAACTAAACGCAAGAAAATTTATAATTCGAAACTTTACGAAAATCTATGATGAGCTCTTAGAAATTTGAGTGTGAACTTACAAAATACTTAATACACCATGCCAAGAAGTAGAAATGAGTACATCATCGAAACATTTCACAACAACCACCACAATATCAAGCAGTCTGAGAGCAAACACTGGGTAATTTATTTGTTCTGACGTCACTCATTCCTAAACATGTCCATGCGTCCATCTTCATGAAGATGAAGAAACCAAATAGGAGGAGAGAGAGAGGTCGATCTAATGTAGGTATTATCAAGAAACATATGACAAAATTGTTACACATGTGAAAATTGTCGTACTAATAATTATACAAATGCATCTACACATGGACCCCTAGCACGAGCAAGAAGAGAATTGAGGTGTCAAATGTCTATAGATTGATTTATGAGTAAAAACTCTACACATAATATAAGTGATAAACAGCTACAGCCTAAGATTTTATAGTGCCCGAGGTGATACATATTGAGAAGCGCATTAAACTACTGAAAATATTTGTTGAAGTACACTTTATACCTGTTTTCTTCGACACTCCACCACATTGATTAAAAAACGAGTGGATAGAAGCCCCTTAAATTTACTCTGAAGGTCCCTTTGGGTTGTCAATGTGAATTATTGTGCAATATTATTGTTGATATTGAAGTGAATATGTGTTCCACTTGTAAGATGTTGTAATATGTTTTAATCACAAAATGTTCGTGTTTCAGTAGGATTTTTCTATGGTTGACCTGGCTATTGCAATAAGCTAATGTGAGGACATCTCTCTCATGTTGCAATGGAAAAACACAATGAAACTTTTTGAAACGGTAAATACGTATTGCATCGATTTTCTTCGGTGCATGGTGTTCCTAAATCATGGGAATATCATGGTATATTCCCATGATTTAAAATGTGATGCAATAAGTTATTACTTCGCCACTTATTGCAATAATGGTTGTCAATTTAGACATGATTTGTTTCGTTGCGAAAACAACATATTGGAATGATAAGTGCCTTATTGTAACAATTTTGTCGTTGCAGAAAACCATCGTCCATGCTGCGTGTTACGATAGATATTAAAATTACTCGTTGGTCGAGCACCATCAAGAGTTCATAGTGTTGACTAGTTGGACCTTCGTTACTAATGGCAAAACAAATATCCATATTAATAGTCGCACTATGAGTATTTACAAAAGGAAAAATCTCGCATCTGCATCAAATAATGTATACGACTCTTATTTAATTATTTCCTTATTGCAAAGTATTCAACGAGTACGGTTCATGGGTTCAGGGGTCACATAGATGCGATATACGGGTCGACCATCTAAAGATGAGTATCAATGGAAAACACAAAGCTTTAGCATGTGATTCTATCAACACTTCAACAGGATGTGAGGCAGCCTGCGCTACCAAATCCCTTGCAAACGGTTCCGGTTGTCTGCACCCAGAATGCCTTGCGTTATGCTTCTCCACCTGTTGCAGATAATACCACGAACAACACAATTAGAGTCTGAATGTGTGCTAAGTGGTGCAAGAAATCTTTGTGCTTGATCTCCATATATTGATATTATATGATCTTGCGAAAACCCCCATTGAGTTCACTATGAAGATTCAAGCATATTGTGGGTTTTCTGTCAAAGCTCGTACTACTGGAAGGCGTCCGGTAGTACCGGGTTTTTTCTGGTTTTGTTACTGAAACCGAAGCTTTGGTTTTACAAAATTCGGCAAAGAAAACAAGGTTGTAGATGCTTTGAGCAGAAGAGATTCTCTTATGATGGCATTCACTTCAGTTACTCCTTCTTGGGCTTCAACTGTAGAATTGCCGCTGCAATGCGGTAGTACCGTTTTTTAAGAAAATGGTGCTGGTATCGCCAATTTCAAGTGAGCAGGATTCGGCACTACCGCCCCCGTGCGGTAGTACCGACTGTGGAATCCTGCCTACGAATCAAGTGTTGACGCGGTGAAGATATGAATGGGCGGTACTACCTGACGCCGTCCGGCACTACCGGGTGAGGCATAAATGTCCAAACAGACAGATTTGAGGGACGTGTATAGATAGCCCCTTCTTCTTCAATAGGTAGCTCTTCCACCATTAAAGACCTCATGTATTGAGCTCACAAAAAGCTAGATTTCTCCCAATCCCTCCACCCAAACTCATTGATCTTCGGAGGATTGAAGGAGAAATCCCTGATCTACATCTTCACCAACTCATTCTTCATTTCCCCCTTATTCGTTTGAGGGAATCTACTCTAGGATTTCCTTGTCAAAAACCTAGACCACATTGCTACTCAATTGTTGATTGTTGGTGATTCTTGGGAGCCCCCAATTTGGTTGTGGGTGTGTGCCTCAAGCATTGTACATGATTCTATTTCTTTCTCAAAGGGAATCAATAACGGAAGGTGAACTAGGCCTTTGTGGCAAAGTTCATCGGAGAATATGGTGAGGCCTTTGTGGCGTTGAGTAGGTCTTCATGGGGAAACTCACACCCCTCCAAAGAGACGTGCTCCCCTCAAAAGGAGGAACTCTGGATTACCTTCTTGTCTCCCCGTGCTTCCGTTATCTATTACCTC